>CM076578.1:98338332-98421581 GCA_034641835.2 Pinus albicaulis | reverse complement strand
ACCTAGTCGCAAGGTCGCAAAGTCGCGCGATCTTCTGTTGGGAAGGTTAGCGACCCTTGCGACCCTGCGACCTGGTCGCGAGGTCGCATATGAGTTCTTCTTCTAAATCAGCAACCCTGTGACCCCAAGAGGACAGTTAATTGAATTCTGCATGTATAGACTGTATTTAGCTCATTATCATTATGTCCTTCTCATCTTGGGATTCTTTCCTGAATGCAACAGGTGAATTTGGAATAGACACGATACTGGTCCTCTCTGACTCTAGCGACATGGCGCCCCCAGTGTCCCGAAAGAAAATCAAGCAGGTGGTGGAACAAGAATCAGACACAGACGTGCAAACATCTCCTCCACCAATATACAGAGATACCCTTTGCACCTTCGCAAAAGGGGACTGCCTGAGATGGTATGAAGTATACCACGAGTTCGCTATACCAGAAGATGAGTTTCCAGAAGATCTCCCGGACCGGGAAGTATACCTAAAGGTCAAGAGATCCAAATTACATCTAGCAGGGGCACATCCAGCCGTCTTCCCGTGCCCAGAAATATTAGACTGGATCATACAGAAAACTGATCCCCGGAGGTTCGTAATCCGAGATAGCGAAGGTAAAGCTTTCGCAACGTTGGAGGGCTCAGAAGCCCAGGTCTACTACTCGTTGCCCCAACCTGAGGAAAACTTCACCTCGAGATGGGCTTCTGCCCATGAAGTACCTGTGGTTGATACAATCAGGAAATGGTGGGCGGAACCGGACACATTTAAAGTCAAGAAAGACCAGGAGTACCCGGTGGCCGGTCTAAGGAAAGTGTATAAACTAGTGGCCGCCATGCTTTGCAGATTGTACGGACAGCCGAATGCCACCACCTTCAACGGTGCATGGGCAACTATAATGGAATATTTAATGGTGTACGGCACTCATTTGAACTGGGCCGGTATGTTAATGGGCTCAATGCAAATGAATTTGGCTTCAGCTTTAGCCCCAGATGAAGGAACGCCATCAGAATTTTATATGGCTTCGTATCTATTAGATGCTGTCTATGCCCAGCTGCATTTTGAGGGATGGCCACATAACTACGACTCCGCACAGACCCAAGCAATCCATTTGCAGACCAAGGTATTCTAGGAATCCAGGTACAAGTCAGATATTGAGCAAATCTCTCAGATATTCATTCCCGCCCTTTACGGGAAGCTATTTGGTCAAGACACCCCCTGCATGTCTTGGCGAGCGATGGAGACACTAGGTCAGGTGTCGCACTGGTTTCCGTTCGCTGAATATACAATCATCCGAGTATTTGGCACATTCAAAGCACCACATGCTCTGCCTAGGTTTATTACCGATAAGGTGCTTATGCAGGAGGTATGTTTCCAGATGACCTCAGGTTTCTCCAATGTCCTTTCCAAAGGAAAGAAGAAACCTTGGCCCGCTCTGCCCCTCACCATCGGTGCTTATACAGTCAAGGACTCTAGAGAAGTAGGGGCTCAAGGGGAAGAGATAAAAGGTTATGACTTTAGAAGTCTGGAATACCGAACATATGACCCGGTCAAGATAGTTCCAGAGCACTGTAAGAGGGCCAAGTTTAAATGGAGCTATCAGCATGTCGAACGCCCGGCGGAGGATGAGAAAAGAAACTGGTACAACGCAGACAGGCAACTAGCTCCGGGGATTGACTCTGACCGAGAAGAAGAAAATCACCAAAATTTAGAAGACATGAGCCAGAAACTAGGAGGCTCTTCTTCCTCCAGGGATAAGAAAATCCAGACCAGTATGGGGCCTGACACCTCGGATCAGCTAAGAGGAGCAGAGGCCCAAGCCAAGAAGGAAGATGAAAAGAAAATAAGGGAGGATGAACAGAAACGTAGAAAAGATGCAAAGACAGAGCGAAAAAGGAAACAGGCCGAGGAAAAGGAAAGACAGGAAAAGGAAGCACAAGCGGCAGCAGAACAAGCACTTAAGGAGGAACTCGACAAAGCCAAACATCAAAAGAAGGCAGACCAAGCTGCCGCAGCAGAGCGAAAAAGAAAAGCTGAAAAAGAAGCAGAGGCAGAGACAGAACGCAAGAAAAGGGAGGAACATGACAAGGTGGAAGCCGAGCGCCGACAACAGAAGGAAGGAAAAGGACAAAGGGGGGATGAGGAGGATGAAATAATAGAGGACATCGACATATCTCCCCTGGAGATTCCTCCGAGTGGCACGAGAAGTATCCTCTCTGGTGACGATTTTCCCGGAGAACAAGAAGAAGAAGTCTTCGACCTGACTAGATTGACATTTGACCAATTCTCCTTCAAAATACGGCAAGAGAAAAGAAAATCCTTGGCGCAAAGCCATCCCGCCATATCTACGGTCGCCACTGAAAAGGACATAGTCCTGGATACAAGGACTAACCCTGTAATGATAGCATCAGCAGGTACCGCTTTTTCCGCGGCTACGGAGGAAAATGTCACTAGAATGAGCAGGGGTGTTCCCTACAAAAACGGAGAAGCTAAACGGCGGAGCAGACTCGATCTTTGAGTGAAGTCGGCTTAGCTCCAAAGTAAGCCTTCCCAAGTCAATGAAGTCCCACTGGAAGTCATGAAAGAATGTGATGTATTGGAAATGACCATGAGGCAAGTGTATAGAGAAATGCTCACCCTAAAACAAACAGTGGCCCCATTGGCAGAGGCACGAGCGGAAACCAAAGAGAAGCATGAGTAGCTCAAGGAGGCCTCGGTAGCTTTGGACAGAATGATAAACTGGACAGCGCAGTACCATCAAGCTCCCGAAAATGTGCCTAGGAAGGATTGGAGTCACACACAAGACGCCAAAGTACAAATCCGGATGAAGATGCAGTCCAAAGACAAGCTGGCCAAAGATTTGGACAAAGTGATGTCTGCATATAATCACCTGATCAGTGGTATAGACTCCATGAACGCTCTTCACCACATTCCGTCGTTGGGGGCACTGGACGAAACTAAAGACTGGGAGCAAGTAGATCAGGAAATTCAGTCTTTTGTACAACCCGTGAGACAAGCTTCTGCCACACCAGAATTTGAGGCATCACAAGAGAACCTAAATCGGTTGCTTGTCACTCCAGTACAAATCTATACCAAGCTTGCCTCCCTCTCAATCCAGATCTCCCAGAAGAAGGAAACTCTGATACCAAATGCCCTGGAATGTATGCATCGATTAAAAGAGGAAACCCCTCTAGTCTCCCCTATAGCAGCGGATTACCAGACCTGGCGAGATTTCCTCAAGGGGAAGAAAATTGACGCTCCAGACCTCTCAATCACACGACCACCTCCATAGCTAAGCTTTTTCAGTCGCAGGTCGCGACCGTCCCCAGGTCGCAGGTCGCGCATACGCCTGAGTCGCAGGTCGCACCTGCACCTGAGTCGCAGGTCGCAATTACTTCTGCAAGTCGCAGGTCGCATGTTCGGCCAAGGTCGCAGGGAAGCTGAACCGTTGGGAAGTCGAAGCGTCGGAAAGCCTAAAGGGTGTTTCTTGAATCTATAAATACCCCTGCGGGGCACATAGTTAAGGGCTTCTCTTTTGTGGACTGAAGAGCAATATTGCATTGTAATTGAAGGGTCATACTCTTGGACATATGTAATTTAGATACTTGTCAAAACCCCTTTGTTGGATGATGTGTTTAGCTGTGACAAAACTGTGTGTATTCTGCGTATAGTTTCAGAATATCGTATGATTAATGAAGCTGTGTTCTTAATTGTATCATCTGTACTCCATAGCTATCTGTGATTGTGCTTGATGATGCTCAAGTTTACCATTTGATCTTTAAATGAATGTTAATGAACTATTTTATTAGCATTTCTTTGCATCTTTCGGAAAGTTAAGGGATATCCTTGCCACAAAGAACTGTTTCTTTAGTGGTCAGATTATCTTGCATGCATTACCCCATAGATGTGTTGCTAACGAAACTTCCTGGGCGTATGCATTTTGTTCATTACCTTGCTACGCACAGTGTTATATATCAGTTTGATACATCAGTCATGTATTTTGTACCATGTGAATAAGTGTATGTCTGCAGATTCAATCAGGTTCTTCGAGACCGAAGAGAAAGTCATTTAAGCGGTAGCCGGACCCACACCCCGGACGGGATCCCTATTCCAAACGGTTCAAAGTCTAATTGGGACTTTCTACCGGGGAGATCCCCTACTGTTGGCTGGACATATTTTCCCGTCAACAGATTTTGGCACTAGAAGGAGGGCCATGGCATCCTCCCAGCATACGACAGACATTCCGTCATAAACTCCCCACCGGGAGGTCGTAAATAACGAACCTACTCTTCCCCCCTTGGAGGATATTCCAAGGGAGGAGGCTCGATACTTTGAAATCACTAACGAACAGTTGAGATCCTTACGCCCAGTTGCCCGTAATCTCGTCAGGGATTTATGATATGCCCCAATCATGGATTTTCTAGCCCACACTAGGACCCCAGCTGAGAACATCACTCGTAATGGCGTGCTGGTCAGCACCATACCTGAACTTGTGAACACCATGATTGAAGACCTCGGGCGGGCTGTCCAGGAAAATGACCCCGTTGTCCAAGATAGTGAAGGCTTCCCTGATACTGAACCTTTCCCCGAACCTCAGCCTGACTTACATCAGTGGAACAACAACCAAGTGTATTCCCCGTGAGAATGAGGAGAGGGGGGTCGAAGAAATGAAAGAGAAGGTAACACAGCCCAAAGAAATACAGGGGAAGGAAATAGGCCTCCAAGAAATGAGGGTGGGGTCAACAGAGGTCACGGACGTGGAGGTAGAGGAGATATGGTTCACGGCCAGAGACATCACGCTAACCATCATCACCACCAAAACCAAAATAGGCCCCCTCCCCGCAACCGGGAGTATCTTAGGAACGTGAATAACCGTGAAAGACACCGAGATGAACACTATCGCCATCACGAAGGAGCATCGGTGTCGGGGATGGGAAGTGAGTCTGAGGCGGAAGCTCGATATCATCAGCACCCCAGGAGAGTGCAGCCACTAGCCTGGATGGCTCAATCCCCGTTGGCTCTTTTAGGTCCTCTCCATGATATGCCTAGACACCTGGAGAAGCATCTTACTAAGTTCGATCCTGAGAAAGGCACATCAGCGGAAGATCATATTAGTAGTTTCTATCTGTCTCTACAAATCATGAGAGTTCAGTCCGATGATGTCGCATGTCGACTGTTCCCACACACTCTTGAAAATCATGCAGCCACCTGGTATCGTTCCCTACCCAGTGCTTCTATTACATCATGGGACCAGTTCCATCGCGTGTTCCTGCAAAAGTTTGCAGAAGATAAAACACCCTCTATGCTCCTCACAGAGTTAAGCACCATCAAGTGTCATAGAAAAGAAAAGGTTAAAGACTTTAACCAACGCTTCGCTACAATATTACAAAAATTTCCCCCAAACTTAGCATTGGACGACTCTATCACTATCGACTACTATACTAAAGCTCTCCCTAGGGATATTGCCGTTTTTGTCAAGCGGGAAGCCCGCGCTACCCTTACAGCAAATTACGCTGCTGCTCTCGCGGTAGAGAAGGACATGTTGTCGATAGGAGTCATGGACCGCGAAGATCACAAACCAATTGCTAAAAGGGGCCACTCTTCCACCCCTAATAGAGAGAAAGAAATTTTGGATTTCGAGAGTATGGCCAAGACCCTCAAACTACTAACGAATGAGGTCTCTGACTTAAAGAGAAAGGGCATTGAAACCTCAACTACTCCTAAACCTCCAAAACCCTTTTTCAGAAAAAGTAATCCCAACACCAGCAGACCTCCGTCAAACTCCAGCGCCGCTCTCAACGTGGAAGAGATAGGGAAAGACAATTTTTGCTCTTTTCACCAAGCTGCCCACTCTGAAAAAACGTGCCCGCAATGGATTGGTAGCATGACCGCGGTGGTTAACCAACTGTTGGATGACCAAACCCCAGGAAATCAGACAGAGGATGATGTTTCTGATCAAGATGAAGGTTCGCTCCTAGATGGGGAACCAGGGGCCTCTGTCCTAACTTTTGATATAATCCGCGAGGGGGAAGTCTTCTTCCCATTGATATCAACATGGCAGGCAGTCCCAAGGCTCAACCCATTCGAAATTATAATCTTAGAAGCAAAGGATCTGTCCCCAAACAATCATATGAAGACAAGAAAAGGGCTTTTCTGAGGAAAATTCTTCCCCCTGGAAACGAAGGACAAGCTACGCCGGAGAAGCCCACAAGCAGTAATAGCAAAGCTAGTCAAAAGAGCAAGCTCCCAGTAGAATCCCCGAAAACCATCACCGAACCTAGTCCCCAAACTGATACTAGCTACAACATCGTGGAGGACATGAAAAAGACCAGAGCTAATATCTCACTCTACGAGTTGGCCCGCATCACGAATCAAAAGGAGCTTATTCTAAAAGCTTTCGCCCACAACCCAAATACGAAAACTGTCAGCAACACATCTGCACAAATCAGTCCAGATATCCAGTCTATAGTAAACACTGTCAACACGAATTCGAGAGGATCCACCCCTCCCTTCCTTTTGTCTTTTGAGATTTTTAACTTCAACGTTCACAACTGTCTTGTTGACTCCGGCGCATCCACGAACGTCATGCCTCTGTCTGTCTGTAAGAAACTCAACATCCGCCCAGAGAAAACCGACACAAAAATCATTCAACTTGACAGATCGCAAGTACCAGCCGTTGGAGAATTAAATAATGTCATCATCCGCCTTTCATCTGACTCTAGAGTCCATCAATGCATCGATATAGTGGTTGTTGACATCCCTGAAGCCTATGGTCTACTACTTAGCAGAGACTGGTCTAGCAAGTTGCAAGGATACTTTGCCACAGATTGGTCCCACTTATGGCTTCCTTACAAGGGGAGGAATAACCAAATCAGGGTTGAAAGTGAACCATAAATGAAACACACTGTAACTGATTTGGATGCCACGAATGAACCCATCAGCTTTGCCCAGGAGGAACTTGGTATGTGTTTCCTGGAGGCCATTTTTGGATGTTACCGACCTCCTCAATCTTCAGTAGGCCCCGAGGTCCAATCTGAATTGGCACTCGTCGTAGAAGAGCAGGCCCAAACTGTCTTACACCAAGCCGAAATTCCTCCGCAATCCACTACCCCCAAGGGCCCGGAAAGTGACATATGGACCTTGTATTACGACGGTTCCAAAAATCTCGATGGTTCTGGTGCTGGCTGCGTTTTGCTTGATCCTCGCAAGAAAAAATTCTTAATCTCCTGTCGGCTGGAGTTCCAATGCACCAACAACACTACTGAGTATGAGGCTTTGATCCTTGGGCTTAAAAAGGCGCTGGATTTGAAGGTGAAATGCTTACAGGTCATTGGAGACTCTGAGATTATCACTCGGCAGGTACACAATACTATTCACTGTTTGTCTCCACATTTAAAGGCGTATCAGCAAGAGGTATGGCGACTAATTTCTGCTTTTGACGCTTTTGGAATTAAATCTGTTCTTAGAATGCATAATGCAGCGGCAGATACTCTGGCTAATGCTGCTGCCAGATTTACCCCCTTGAGGGATGGTTTTTCTATTGAAGTTATATATAAACCCTCCGTGCCAGAAAATGTCACTAATTTGTGCGTTTTCGATGATGATCAACAGGTGCTGGATTTTATGTGTAACTCAGAGATATTCAAAGACGCTGCTATAGATGAAGATGAGCACGACCAAGCTATGCAAAAAGAATACGAGCAAGTCAAAGGAAACCCCATGCCTAAAGGGGTGGTATCACTTGAGAAGCTTTTCGATCTGCAAAATCGTTTCCGTGGGCCCCCAAATGCCAAAGTACAGAGCTCTATCTTAGCCCACCGACGAGTGAACTTGGGATCAAAGGATAATCCTAAATTCGTCAACCTTGGGAAAGACTGCACCCCACAAGAGGCTCAGGATTTCACTCAGCTATTTCGCAAGTATCGTGACGTGTTCGCTTGGACATATGAGGACTTACGCACATACGATACTCGAATCATACAACATGTGATACCCATCAAAGAAAATATAAAACCTTTCCAACAAAAGCTCAGGAAAGTACATCCTACGATGGAACCATTGATTCTGAAGGAACTCAAAAAACTTTTAGATGCACGCATTATCTTTAAAGTGCGCCATTCCACATGGGTGTCCAATTTGGTTCCGGTACGGAAGAAGTCAGGTGAAATCCGCTTATGTGTAGATTTCCGAAACTTAAACCGGGCCTCGAGTAAAGATAATTACTCGGTGCCCCCTATGGAGCAAATATTACAAGCAGTGTCTGGGTCAGAAATGTTCTCTTTATTGGACGGATTCTCTGGCTACAATCAAGTACTGGTGGCTGAACCAGATAGGTTAAAGACTACCTTCCGGACCAAGTGGGGAACCTTCGCATTCAGGCATATGCCCTTTGGATTAATCAACGCAGGAGCAACTTTCCAAAGAGATATGGATATAGCATTCAGGGGTCTGATAGGCCAGAGTGTGGTGGTCTACATGGATGACGTCACTGTGTTTTCTAAACATCGGGGGGATCATTTGCGTCACCTCAGACAGATCTTCGAAAGGTGCAGAAAATACGGTATCTCGCTCAACCCAAAGAAGAGAATTTTTGCCGTAGTAGAAGGAAATCTGCTGGGTCATATCATAACTAAGCAAGGCATTGTCGTTGATCCAGAACGTGCGAAAGCCATTCCTCAGATTCCTCCCCCCAGTAGTAAGAAAGCAATGCAGTCTTTTTTGGGTAAGATCAATTTTGTACGTAAGTTTATATCAGATTTCGCCCAGATAGTTAAGCCACTACAGGGAATGATTAAGAAAAATTCTACCTTCAAATGGAATCAGCCCAAAAAGGAAGCTTTCGACCAGATCAAGAAAGCTATAGCCGAAGCACCTTCCCTCCAGAGCCCGGATTTCGGCAGAGATTTTAGCTTGTATACTTTCGCTTCGGATTCATCCCTAGCAGCTGTACTCACACAAAAGGACAGCAATAATGACGAGCGCCCCATTTCGTTCATGAGCACTGGTTTGCAGGGAGCTGAATTAAATTATCCTGAAATCGAAAAACAGGCCTATGCGGTGTATAAAGCGGTCAAACATTTCAGACCGTACATCTTAAAAAACCATGTCACGGTTTACGTTCCCCACCCAGCTGTTCGCTCACTGTTCATGCAGCAAGAGTTGGGCGAGAGACGAGGGAACTGGGTTGCGTGTATGCAAGAGTATGACTTAGAGTTTAAGCCATCACGCATAGTTAAAGGGCAAGGTCTATGCCAAATGGCTACAGAGGCTGCAAGTTCCCACCAGATTGAAGAAGATAATTGGGAGCAAGAAATTGATATGTACCAAACTGACGTCATGCCTCAGATAAGGAGCCCTTCTTGGTACTCGGATATTTCGGGATATTTGGCACACGGTGTGTTGGATCCAGCTCTAAATGCCCGGCAGAAATGTGCAATCAGACTCAAAGCTGCATCTTACCAGATAATCCAAGGGAAGCTTTTCAAGAAACATTCCGATGGGGTCATGTTACGCTGCCTGGAACATGATGAAGCTCAGAAAATCTTAACCGAGATGCACGATGGACCAGCAGGAGGTCATTTTGCCGGGGATACCACTGCCCATAAAATAATGCGAGCAGGTTATTATTGGCCAACCCTTTTCAGAGATGCCCACGCATATGTTCGGAAATGCATTCAATGCCAGAAATTCGCAAACCGAGAAACGCGTCCCGCCGCCCCTTTTTTGTCAGTAGCAGTAGAAGAACCGTTCCAACAATGGGATCTGAACGTCATTGGTGAGATCTTACCCCACTCTTCTAAGCAACACCGGTACATCCTAACGGCTACTGATTATTTCACCAGGTGGGTTGAGGCAGTACCGTTACGCCAAATCAACGATCAGGAGGTAATGCAATTTGTCACTCATTCCATCATTACCAGGTTTTCTTAACCGAGCTGCACGATGGACCAGCAGGAGGTCATTTTGCCGGGGATACCACTACCCATAAAATAATGCGAGCAGGTTATTATTGGCCAACCCTTTTCAGAGATGCCCACGCATATGTTCGGAAATGCATTCAATGCCAGATATTCGCAAACCGAGAAGCGCGTCCCGCCGCCCCTTTGTTGTCAGTAGGAGTAGAAGAACCATTCCAACAATGGGGTCTGGACGTCATTAGTGAGATCTTACCCCACTCTTCTAAGCAACATCGGTACATCCTAACGGCTACTGATTATTTCACCAGGTGGGTTGAGGCAGTACCATTACACCAAATCAACGATCAGGAGGTAATGCAATTTGTCACTCATTCCATCATTACCAGGTTTGGCGTTCCAACTTCCTTAGTTTTTGTTAATGCAACGTATTTTTCATCTTTTAAATTATATGATTTTTCTTTGGAAAATGGCATTGTTCTTAAACACTCCGCAAAGTACTATCCCCAAGGAAATGGTCTAGTGGAATCAAAAAATAAAAATCTGATTCGCATCATAAAAAAGACCCTTCTGTCTCACCAACGCAACTGGCACAATGCCCTCCAAAATGCACTCTGGGCTGATCGCGTCACCCCTAAGTCCTCAATAGGCACCTCACCTTATTTTCTCGTGTATGGGAAAGAAGCTGTCCTCCCGCCCAATTTATCTCTTCCCGCTCTGCAGTTATCTCAAGAGTGTCATGGTACCCCTTGCCTCGCCTTGCAAACCTGCATTGACACCCTGCTGAAATTAGAAGAGGAAAGGCAGAAAACCTGGGAAAAATTCGCCATCCACCAGAGTCGAATCAAGAAATGGTTCGATAAAAATTCTGCAGGAGATAAAAAATTTGAAGTAGGAGATCTTGTCCTAAAGTGGGATAAAGCTCACGAAGAAAAAGGGAAACATGCCAAATTTCAAGCACTATGGATAGGTCCCTTCCAGGTTAAAGAAAAGGTAGGTCCCCATACATTTCGATTGCAAACTCTGGAAGGAAAAGTCGAGGTCCTCCCGGTAAACGGGCATGACCTCAAACACTATTTTACCTGAGCAGCCCTCAAAGGGCTGTTTCTACCCATGTATTATAAAAGTCGTGTTTTTGTTCTTCTTGTCAAAAAAAAAAAAAAAAAAACTCTTTCTCTAAATCTATAAGGAAGACCTTGTCTAAAGCTACCCGCAACTGGCTCACTCCTTGATAGGTTCTATGCTGATGAAAGGCCCTTCCCGCAAAACACAGGGCAGTCAAAACTTGCTTGTAATGGGCACCTAGGGCTAGTGCACGACCTTACTGGAGACTTCAAGCATAAGGAACCACCTAGCGGCTCTGAAAGGTGCAGGCAGAAAAGGTCTTACATAGCAGCAACCGGATCATGAGGGAACAGGGCTAACTCAAGAGAATTTCAGGTCATCCGAGAAAAACCCAAGTCCTCATATAAGACCAGGAGCAACCTCTCTGCAAGAAAAATAAGTCGGGATCCCTCATCCGCCCAGGAAAAATATGCCCATCTAAATAAGTGCCACAGGCACATTCTCAAATAAGTACAATCGCACACAAATAAAGGGTAAAGGATTGAGAAAGGCTTCCTGCGCAAAGAGGTGATGTAACGACTCCGCCGGGGTACTGACCAGGCTCGCTGGCAGCGGAGCAACGTTCATGACTCCTTAGGCAGTGACTCCGCCGGAGCCGAGAGGTTCGCTGGCAGCGGAGCAACACCATGAGGATGAAATAATTGTACCGGACCCTGCAGTTGTCCAAGGTTTCCCCGACCCTCCCGGTCCTGGAGCGCGAAGAATTAAAATTCGGATGATCTGCACCCAATAAGCCAAAAGGCCAGGAAACTATGCGAGGTGGAAAAGGAAGGAAGGTGTAAACTTTGAGGTAAAAGAACAAGCTAGTATTAGGCCCCTCCCTCCTCCCTCATCGACCATTCATCGGCAGAGACTCTGAATTCATCCAGTGAATCGCCATTTGTTGTAGCCCCTACAACACCCTCCAAAAATACAAAAATAATAACACACACTTCAAAATTTTTTGGAGCCCCTTTGAAACTAAAAGAAAAAAAAAGCTAAGTGAAGTTTTGAAGGGCAAGTCGCTAAATCGCAAATCCATACTTTAAAACAATTGCGACCCCTGCGACCTGTGCGACCCCGCGACCCTAAGGTCGCCAGGTCGCAAGGTCGCAAGGAGGAGTAATTAAAGAAATTTGCGACTCAGCGACCTTGCGACCCAGCGACCTTAGGGTCGCCAGGTCGCAAGGTCGCGCTATACCAACTTGCGACCTCATTAAGTGCTCACACGTGCAACCCTTTTTTAAAAGGGCAGGTCGCTAGGTCGCATTTGTCACTTGCAGCGAAAATTTAGAAATTGCTCTGACAGGTCGGCTGGCGCGTTTTCTCCCGGGTAAGTTGCTATTTCCTCTCTGTGTTTCCTTCATGAACATTTCTTGCCCGAATCTGGCCTCCCCATTGTCTTAAATACCTGCTTGGGAGGCTGTGGGGTTTTTCTGTTGAGTTTTTATGATTTTTTGTTCTCCTGTTATCACCATAAATCCCAGGGTCACATTTTCCTGTCCAGCCCCTCATGGCTTCGTCCTATCCTTAGCCTGGACCCCTTCTAGCCTTGTATGCTTCCCGTTAGGAAAGAAATCAACCCAAGCCTCGCGCGTTCGAAAACCCCGACAGGCCCTTGCGTGACCTGCGACCCAGCGACCTAGTCGCAAGGTCGCAAAGTCGCACAATCGTCTGTTTTAAAAGTTAGCGACCCTGCGACCCTGCGACCTGGTCGCGAGGTCGCGAGGTCGCATATGAGTTCTTCTTTTAAATCAGCGACCCTGCGACCCCAAGAGAACAGTTAATTGAATTCTGCATGTATAGACTGTATTTAGCTCATTGTCATCATGTCCTTCTCATTCTGGGATTCTTTCCTGAATGCTACAGGTGAATTTGGAACAGGCACGATACCGGTCCTCTCTGACTCTAGCGACATGGCACCCCAGTGTCCCGAAAGAAAGGCAAGCAGGTGGTGGAAGAAGAATCAGACACAGACGCGCAAACATCTCCTCCACCAATATACAGAGATACCCTTTGCACCTTCGCAAAAGGGGACAGCCTGAGATGGTATGAAGTATACCACGAGTTCGCTATACCAGAAGATGAGTTTCCAGAAGATCTCCCAGACCGGGAAGTATACCTAAAGGTCAAGAGATCCAAATTACATCTAGCAGGGGCACATCCAGCCATTTTCATGTGCCCATAAATATTAGACAGGATCATTCAGAAAACGGATCCCAAGAGGTTCGTAATCCGAGATAGCGAAGGTAAAGCTTTCGCAACGTTGGAGGGCTTAGAAGCCCAGGTCTACTACTCGCTGCCCCAACCAGAGGAAAAATTTACCCCGAGATGGGCTTCTGCCAATGAAGTACCTGTGGTTGATACAATCAGGAAATGGTGGGCGGAACCGGACAAATTTAAAGTCAAGAAAGACCAGGAGTACCCGGTGGCCGGTCTGAGGAAAGTGTATAAACTAGTGGCCACCATGCTTTGCAGATTGTACGGACGTCCAGACGCCACCACCTTCAACGGCGCATGGGAAACTATAATGGAATATGTAACAGTGCACGGCACTCGTTTCAACTGGGCTGGTATATTAATGGGCTCAATGCAAACGAATTTGGCTTCGGCTTTAGCCCCAGATGAAGGAACGCCGTCAGAGTTTTATATGGCTTCGTACCTGTTAGATGCTGTCTGTGCCCAGCTGCATTTCGAGGGATGGCCACATAACTGGGACTCCGCACAGACCCGAGCAATTCATTTGCAGACCAAGGTTTTCTGGGAATCCAGGTACAAGCCAGATATTGAGCAAATCTCTCAGATATTCATTCCCGCCCTTTACCGGAAGCTATTTGGCCAAGACACCCCCTGCATGTCTTGGTGGGCGATGGAGACACTAGGCCAGGTGGCGCACTGGTTTCCATTCGCTGAATATACATTCATTCGAGTATTTGGCACATTCAAAGCACCACATGCTCTGCCTAGGTTCATTACCGACAAGGTGCTTATGCAGGAGGTATGTTTCCAGATGACCTCGGGTTTCTCCAATGTCCTTTCCAAAGGAAAGAAGAAACCTTGGCCCGCTTTGCCCCTCACCATCGGTGCTTATACAGTCAAGGACTTCAGAGAAGTAGGGGCTCAGGGGGAAGAGATAAAGGGTTATCACTTTAGAAGTCTGGAGTACCGAACTTATGACCCAGTCAAGATAGTTCCTGAACACTATAAGAGGGCCAAGTTTAAATGGAGCTATCAGCATGTCGAATGCCTGGCAGAAGACGAGAAAAGAAATTGGTACAATGCAGATAGGCAACTGGCTCCAGGGATTGACTCTGACCGAGAAGAAGAGGATCACCAAAATTTAGAAGACAGGAGCCATAAACTAGGAGGCTCTTCTTCCTCTAGGGATAAGAAAATCTGGACCAGTACAGGGCCTGACACCTCAGATCAGCTAAGAGGAGCAAAGGCCCAAGCCAAGAAAGAAGAGGAAAAGAAAATGAAAGAGGAGGAAGAGAAACGTAGAAGAGATGCAAAGACGGAGCGGAAAAGGAAACAGGCCGAGGAAAAGGAAAGATAGGAATAGGAAGCACAGGCGGCGGCAGAACAATCACTTAAGGAAGAACTTGAAAAAGCCAAACGTCAAAAGAAGGTAGACCAAGCTGCCGCGGCAGAGCGTAAAAGAAAAGCCGAAAGAGAAGCAGAGGCAGAGACAGAGCGCAGGAAGAAGGAGGAACATGACAAGGCGGAAGCCGAGCGCCGGCAAAAGGAGGAAGGAAAAGGACAAAGACAGGATGAAGAGGATGAACTAATAGAGGACATCGACATATCTCCCCTGGAGATTCCTCCGAGTGGCACGAGAAGTGTCCTCTCTGGTGACGACTTTCCCGGGGAACAAGAAGAAGAGGTCTTCGACCTGACTAGATTGACATTTGACCAATTCTCTTTCAAAATACGGCAAGAGAAAAGAAAATCCTTGGCGCAAAGCCATCCCGCCATATATACGGTCGCCACTGAAAAGGACATAGTCCTGGATACAAGGACTAACCCTGTAATGATAGCATCAGCAGGTACCGCTTTTGCCGCGGACACGGAGGAGAATGTCACTAGAATGAGCAGGGAGATTATTTCCCTACAAAACAGGCTAAAAGCAGCAGAACAGGAGAAATCAGTATTGGAGAGTGAAGTGCGACAGCTCCAAAGTAAGCCTTCCCAAGTCAATGAGGTCCCACTGGCAGTCATGAAAGAATGTGATGTATTGGAAATGACCATGAGGCAAGTATATAGAGAAATGCTCACTCTAAAACAAACAGTGGCCCCATTGGCAGAGGCACGAGTGGAAACCAAAGAAAAGCATGAGCAGCTCAAGGAGGCCTCGGTAGCTTTGGACAGAATGATAAACTGGACAGTGCAGTACCATCAAGCTCCCGAAAATGTGCCTACGAAGGATTGGAGTCACACAAAAGACGCCAAAGTACAAATCTGGATGAAGATGCAGTCCAAAGACAAGCTGGCCAAAGATTTGGACAAAGTGATGTCTGCATATAATCACCTGATCAGTGGTATAGACTCCATGAACGCTCTTCATCACATTCCGTCGTTAGGGGCACTGGACGAAACTAAATACTGGGAGCAAGTAGATCAGGAAATTCATTCTTTTCTACAACCCGTGAGACAAGCTGCTGCCGCACCAGAATTTGAGGCATCACAAGAGAACCTAAGTCAGTTGCTTGTCACTCCAATACAAATCTATACCAAGCTTTCCTCCCTCTCAATCCAGATCTCCCAGAAGAAGGAAACTCTGATACCGAACGCCTTGGAATGTATGCATCGGTTAAAAGAGGAAATCCCTCTAGTCTCCCCTATAGCAGCGGATTACCAGACCTGGCAAGATTTCCTCAAGGGGAAGAATATTGACGCTCCAGATCTCTCAATCACACGACCACCTCCATAGCTGAGTTCTTTCGGTCGCAGGTCGCAACCGTCCCCAGGTCGCAAGTCGCACCTGCACCCAGGTCACAAGTCGCACCTGCACCTGAGTCGCAAGTCGCAATCACTTCCGCAGGTCGCAGGTCGCATGTTCTTCCAAGGTCGCAGGGCAGTTGAACCGTGGGGAAGTCGAAGCGTCGGAAAGCCCAATAGGGCGTTTCTTGAATCTATAAATACCCCTGCAGGGTACATAGTTAAGGGCTTCTCTTTTGTGGACTAAAGAGCAATATTGCATTGTAATTGAAGGGTCATACTCTTGGACATATGTAATACAGATACTTGTTAAAACCCCTTTGTTGGATGATGTGTTTAGCTGTGACAAAACTGTGTGTATTCTGCGTATAGTTTCAGAATATCGTATGATTAATGAAGCTGTGTTCTTAATAGTATCATTCATACTCCATAGCTATCCGTGAATGTGCTTGATGATGCTCAAGTTTTACCATTGTTCTTATAATGAATGTTAATGAACTATTTTATTAGCATTTCGTTGCATCTTTTGGAAAGTTAAGGGATATCCTTGCCACAAAGAACTGTTTCTTTAGTGGTCAGATTTTCTTGCATGCATTACCCCATAGATGTGTTGCTAACGACACTTCCTAGACGTATGCATTTTTTTCATTACCTTGCTATGCACAGTGTTATATATCAGTTTTGATACATCAGTCATGTATTCTGTACCATGTGAATAAGTGTATGTCTGCAAATTCAATCAGGTTCTTCGAGATCGAAGAGAAAGTCATTTAAGCGGTAGCCGGACCCACACCCCGGACGGGATCCCTATTCCAAACGGTTCAAAGTCTAATTGGGACTTTCTACCGGGGAGATCCCCTAATGTTGGCCGGACATATTTTTCCATCAACAGATTTGGCACTAGAAGGAGGGCCATGGCATCCTCCCAGCATACAACCGACATTCCATCACAAACTCCCCAACGGGAGGTCATAAATAATGAAACTGCTCTTCCCCCCTTGGAGGATATTCCAAGGGATGAGGCTCGATACTTTGAAATCACTAACGAACAGTTGAGATCCCTACGCCCAGTTGCCCGTAATCTCGTCAGGGATTTACGATATGCCCCAATCATGGAATTCCTAGCCCACACTAGCACCCCTGCTGAGAACATCACTCGCAATGGCGTGCTGGTCAGCACCATACCTGAACTTGTGAACACCATGATTGAAGACCTCGGGCGGCCTCTCCAGGAAAATGACCCCGCTCTCCAAGATAGTGAAGGTTTCCCTGATACAGAACCTTTCCCCAAACCTCAGCCTGACTTACATCAGTGGAACAACAACCAAGTGTATTCCCCGTAAGAAGAAGGAGAGGGGGGTCGAAGAAATGAAAGAGAAGGTAACACAGCCCAAAGAAATACAGGGGAAGGAAATAGGCCTCGAAGAAATGAGGGTGGGGTCAACAGGGGTCACGAACGTGGAGAGGTCACAGACGTGGAGGTAGAGGAGATATAGTTCGCAGCCAAAGACACGACGTCAACGATCATCACCACCAAAACCAAAATAGGCCCCTTCCCCACAACTGGGAGCATCTTAGAAACGTCAATAACCGTGAAAGACACCAAGACGAACACTCTCGCCATCCTGACGGAGCATCAGTGTCAGGGACGGGAAGTGAGTCCGAGGCAGAATCTCGATATCGTCAGCACCCCAGGAGGGTGCAAATCACCGATCTGATGGCTTCAATCCATTGGCTCTTTTAGACCTCTCATGATATACCTAAGACTCTTCTGAGAAAAGCATCTTCTGGTGCTTGATCAAGAAAGGCATATCACAGTAAGGATCGTATAGTAGTTTCATCTGCCCACAAATGCGAGGAGTCCAGTCCATGATGTGCCAAAGCATGTCATCAGTTCTGCACACTCTGTAGTTCAAACATTTTGTCGTTTTTCCAATCTGTAGCTCCCATTAATATCATGGACTAAAGTTCATCTGTAATCCCAGGCAAAAGTTTCTGAGAAGATAAAACACTCAGCTCTTCATGGAAGAAACACCACCAAGTGTCATAGAAAAGAGAAGGTTAAAGACTTACCCAAAACCTTCCCCACAATATTGCAAAAATTCCCCCCAAACTTAGCATTGGACGACTCTATCACCATCGACTACTATAATAAAGCTCTCCCTAGGGATATCGCCGTTTTCGTCAAACGTGAAGCCCGCGCTACCCTTACAGAAAATTACGCTGCTGCTCTCGCGGTAGAAAAGGACATGTTGTCGATAGCAGTCATGGACCACGAAGGAAAGGATGATCACAAAACAATCGCTAAAAAGGGTCACTCTTCCACCCCTAATAGGGAGAAAGAAACTTTTGATTTCGAGAGTATGGCCAAGACCCTCAAACTACTAACGAATGAGGTCTCTGACTTAAAGAGAAAGGGCATTGAAACCTCAACTACTACTAAACCCCCAAAACCCTTTTTCAAGAAAAGTAATCCCAACACCAGCAGACCTCCGTTAAACTCCAGCGCCGCTCTCAACGTGGAAGAGATAGGGAAAGATAATTTTTGCTCTTTTCACCAAGCTGCCCACTCTGAAAAAACGTGCCCGCAATGGATTAGCAGCATGACCGCGGTGGTTAACCAACTTTTGGATGAAAAAACTCCAGGAAACCAGACAGAGGATGATGTTTCTTATCAAGATGAAGGTTCGCTCCTAGATGGGGAACCAAGGTCCTCTGTCCTAACTTTTGATATCATCCGCGGGGGGGGGGGGAATCTTGTTCCCATTGATATCAACATGGCAGGTAGTCCCAAGGCTCAACCCATTCGAAATTATAGTCGTAGAAGCAAAGGATCTGTCCCCGAACAGTCATATGAAGACAAGAAAAGGGATTTTCTGAGGAAAATTCTCCCCCCTGGAAATGAAGGAAAAACTACGCCGGAGAAGCCCACAAATAGTAGTAGCAAAGCAAGTCAAAAGAGCAAGCTCCCGGTAGAATCCCCGAAAACCACTACCGAACCTAGTCCCCAAATTGATACTAGCTACAACATCGTGGAGGACATGAAAAAGACCAGAGCTAATATCTCACTCTACGAGCTGGCCCGCATCACGAATCAAAAGGAGCTTATTCTAAAGGCGTTCGCCCACAACCCAAATACGAAAAAATGTCAGCAATACATCTGAACAAACCAGTCCAGATATCCAATCTATAGTGAACGCTGTCAACACGAATTCGAGAGGATCCACCCCTCCCTTCCTTTTGTCTTTTGAGATTTTTAACTTCAACGTTCACAATTGTCTTGTTGACTCCGGTGCATCCACGAACGCCATGCCTCTATCTGTCTGTAAGAAACTCAACATCCGCCCAGAGAAAACCGACACAAAAATCATTCAACTTGACAGATCGCAAGTACCAGCCGTTGGAGAATTAAACAATGTCATCATCCGCCTTTCATCTGACTCTAGAGTCCATCAATGCATCGATATTGTGGTTGTTGACATACCTGAAGCCTATGGTCTACTACTTAGCAGAGACTGGTCTAGCAGGTTGCAAGGATACTTTGCCACAGATTGGTCCCACTTATGGCTTCCTTACAAGGGGAGAAATAACCAAATCAGGGTCGAAAGCGAACCATACATGAAACACACTGTAACTGATTTAGATGCCACAAATGAACCCATCAGCTTTTCCCAGGAGGAACTTGGTATGTGTTTCCTGGAGGCCATTTTTGGATGTTACCGAACTCCTCAATCTTCAGTAGGCCCCGAGGTCCAATCTGAATTAGCACTCGTCGTAGAAGAGCAAGCCCAAACTGTCTTACACCAAGCCGAAATTCCTGCGCAATCCACTACCCCCAAGGGCCCGGAAATGACATGTGGACCTTGTATTACGACGGTTCCAAAAATCTCGATGGTTCTGGTGCTGGCTGCGTCTTGCTTGATCCTCACAAGAAAAAATTCTTAATCTCCTGTCGGCTGGAGTTCCAATGCACCAACAACACTGCTGAGTATGAGGCTTTGATCCTTGGGCTTAAAAAGGCGCTGGATTTGAAGGTACGCAATACTATTCACTGTTTGTCTCCACATTTAAAGGCGTATCAGCAAGAGGTATGGCAATTAATTTTTTCTTTTGACGCTTTTGGAATTAAATCTGTTCTTAGAATGCATAATGCAGCAGCAGATACTCTGGCTAATGCTGCTGCCAGATTTACCCCTTTGAGGGATGGTTTTTCTATTGAAGTTGTATATAAACGCTCCGTGCCAGACAATATCACTAATTTGCGTGTTTTCGATGATGATCAACAGGTGCTGGATTTTATTTGTAACTCAGAGATATTCAAAGAGGCTGCTATAGATGAAGATGAGCACGACCAAGCTATGCAAAAGGAGTACGAGCAAGTCAAAGGAAACACCATGCTTAAAAGGGTGGTATCACTTGAGAAGCTTTTTGATTTGCAAAATCGTTTCTGTGGGCCCCCAAATGCCAAAGTACAGAGCTCTATCTTAGCCCATCGACAAGTGAACTTGGGATTAGAGGATAATCCTAAATTCGTCAACCTCGAGAAGGACTGCACCCCCCAAGAGGCTCAGGATTTCACTCAGCTATTTCGCAAATATCGCGACGTGTTCACTTGGACATATGAGGATTTACGCACATACGATACTTGAATCATACAACATGTGATACCCATCAAAGAAAATATAAAACCTTTCCAACAAAAGCTCAGGAAAGTACATCCTACGATGTCTCATTAGATCTCAAGGCATTGTCGTTGATCCGTAACGTAAGCCATTTCTCGATTCCTCCCCCAGTAGTAAGAAAGCAATGCAGTCCTTTTTGGGTAAGATCAATTTTGTACGTAAGTTTATATCAGATTTCGCCCAGATAGGTAAGCCACTACAGGGAATGATTAAGAAAAATGCTACCTTCAAATGGAATCAGACCAAAAAAGAAGCTTTCGACCAGATCAAGAAAGCTATAGCCGAAGCACCTTCCCTCCAGAGCCCGAACTTTGGCAGAGATTTTAGCTTGTATACTTTCGCTTCGGATTCGTCCCTAGCAGCTGTACTCACACAAAAGGATAGAAATAATGACGAGCGCCCATTTCATTCATGAGCACTGGTTTGCAGGGAGCTGAATTAAATTATCCCGAAATCGAAAAACAGGCCTATGCGGTATATAAAGCGGTCAAACATTTCAGACCGTACATCTTAAAAAACCATGTCACGGTTTACGTTCCCCACCCAGCTGTTCACTCACTGTTCATGCAGCAGGAGTTGGGCGAGAGACGAGGGAACTGGGTTGCGTGTATGCAAGAGTATGACTTAGAGTTTAAGCCAGCACACACAGTTAAAGGGCAAGGTCTATGCCAAATGGCTGCAGAGGCCGCAAGTTCCCACCAGATTGAAGAAGATAATTGGGAGCAAGAAATTGATATGTACCAAACTGACGTCATGCCTCAGATAAGGAACCCTTCTTGGTACTCGGGTATTTCGGGATATTTGGCACACGGTGTGTTGGACCCAGCTCTAAATGCCCGGCAGAAATGTGCAATCAGACTCAAAGCTGCATCTTACCAGGTAATCCAAGGGAAGCTTTTCAAGAAACATTCCGATGGGGTCATGTTACGTTGCCTGGAACATGACGAAGCTCAGAAAATCTTAACCGAGCTACACGATGGACCAGCAGGAGGTCATTTTGCCGGGGATACCACTGCCCATAAAATAATGCGAACAGGTTATTATTGGCCAACCCTTTTCAGAGATGCCCACACATATGTTCGGAAATGCATTCAATGCCAGAAATTCGCAAACTGAGAAGCGCGTCCCGCCGCCCCTTTGTTGTCAGTAGTAGTAGAAGAACCGTTCCAACAATGGGGACTGGACGTCATTGGTGAGATCTTACCCCACTCTTCTAAGCAACACCGATACATCCTAACGGGTACTGATTATTTCACCAGGTGGGTTGAGGCAGTACCGTTACGCCAAATCAACGATCAAGAGGTAATGCAATTTGTCACTCATTCCATCATTACCAGGTTTGGCGTTCCAACTTCCTTGGTTTTTGATAATGCAACGTATTTTTCATCTTTTAAATTATATGATTTTGCTTTGGAAAATGGCATTGTTCTTAAACACTCCGCAAAGTACTATCCCCAAGGAAATGGTCTAGCAGAATCAACAAATAAAAATTTGATTCGCATCATTAAAAAGACCCTTCTGTCTCACCAACGCAACTGGCACAATGCCCTCCAAAATGCACTCTGGGCTGATCGCGTCACCCCTAAGTCCTTAATAGGCACCTCACCTTATTTTCTCGTGTATGGGAAAGAAGCTATCCTCCCACCCAATTTATCTCTTCCCGCTCTGCAGTTATCTCAAGAGTGTCATGGTACCCCTTACCCCGCCTTGCAAACCCGCATTGACACCCTGCTGAAATTAGAAGAGGAAAGGCAGAAAACCCGGGAAAAATTCGCCATCCACCAGAGTCGAATCAAGAAATGGTTCGATAAAAAGTCTGCAGGAGATAAAAAATTTGAAGTAGGAGATCTTGTCCTAAAGTGGGATAAAGCTCACGAAGAAAAGGGGAAACATGCCAAATTTCAAGCACTATGGATAGGTCCCTTTCAGGTTAAAGAAAAGGTGGGTCCCCATACATTCCGATTGCAAACTCTGGAAGGAAAAGTCGAGGTCCTCCCGGTAAACGGGCATGACCTCAAACACTATTTTACTTGAGTAGCCCTCAAAGGGCTGTTCCTACCCATGTATTATAAAAGTCGTGTTTTTGTTCTACTTGTCAAAAAAAAAAAAAAAAAAAAAAAACTCTCTAAATCTACAAGGAAGACCTTGTCTAAGATACCCGCAACTGGCTCACTCCTTGATAGGTTCTATGCTGATGAAAGGCCCTTCTCGCAAAACACGGAGCAGTCAAGACTCGCTTATAATGGGCACCGAGGAATAGTGCACGGCCTTACTGGAGTCTTCAAGCATAAGGAACCACCTAGCGGCTTTGAGAGATGCAGGCAGAAAAGGTCTTACATAGCAGCAATCGGATCGTGAGGGAACAGGGCTAACTCAAGAGAATTTCAGGTCATCCGGGAAAAACCCAAGTCCTCATATAAGACCAGGAGCAACCTCTCTGCAAGCAAAATAAGTCGGGATCCCTCATCCGCCCAGGCAAAATATTCCCATCTAAATAAGTGCCACAGGCACATTCTCAAATAAGTGCAATCGCACACAAATAAAGGGTAAAGGATTGAGAAAGGCTTCCTGCGCAGAGAGGTGATGTAACGACTCCGCCGGGGTACTGACCAGGCTCGCTGGCAGTGGAGCAACGTTCATGACTCCTTAGGCAGTGACTCCGCTGGAGCCGAGAGGTTCGCTGGCAGCGGAGCAACACCATGAGGACGAAATAATTGTACCGTACCCTGTAGTTGTCCAAAGTTTTCCCCGACCCTCCCGGTCCTGGAGCGCGAAGAATTAAATTCGGTTGATCTGCACCCAATAAGCCAAAAGGCCAGGAAACTATGCGAGGTGGCAAAGGAAGGAAGGTGTAAACTCTGAGGTAAAAGAACAAGCTAGTATTAAGCCCCTCCCTCCTCCCTCATCGACCATTCATCGGCAGAGACTCTGAATTCATCCAGTGAATCGCCATTTGTTGTAGCCCCTACAACACCCTCCAAAAATACAAAAAATAATAACACTTACTTCAAAATTTTTGGAGCCCCTTTGAAACTAAAAGGGAAAAAGCTAAGTGAAGTTTTGAAGGGCAAGTCGCTAAGTTGTGAATCCATATTTTAAAACAATTGCGACCCCTACGACCTATGCGACCCCGCGACCCTAAGGTCGCCAGGTCGCAAGGTCGCATGGTTCGGAATTAAAGAAGTTGCGACTCATGCGACCTGTGCGACCCCGCGACCTTAGGGTCGCCAGGTCGCAAGGTCGCATGGTTAAGTAATTAAAGAAATTTGTGACTCAGTGACCTTGTGACCCAGCGACCTTAGGGTCGCCAGGTCACAAGGTCGCACTCTACCAACTTGCAACCCCATTAAGTGCTCGCACGTGCGACCCTTTTTTAAAAGGGCAGGTCGCTAGGTCGCATTTGTCACTTGCAGCGAAAATTTAGAAACTTCTCTGACAGGTCGGCTGGCGTGTTTTCTTCCTGGTAAGTTGCTATTTCCTCTCTGTGTTTCCTCCATGAGCATTTCTTGCCCGAATCTGGCCTCCCCATTGTCTTAAATACCTGCTGGAGAGGCTGTGGGGTTTTTCTGTTGAATTTTTATGTTGTTTCGTTCTCCTGTTATCACCATAAAACCCCAGGGTCACATTTTCTTGTCCAGCCCCTCATGGTGTCGTCCTATCCTCAGCCTGGACCCCTTCCAGCCTTGTATGCTTCCCGTTAGGAAAGAAATCAACCCCAAGCCTCGCGCGTTCGAAAACCGCGGCAGGCCCTTGCGCGACCTACGACCCAACGACCTAGTTGCAAGGTCGTGAAGTCGCGCGATCTTCTGTTTTGGAAGTTTGCGACCCTGCGACCCTGCGACCTGGTCGCGAGGTCGCGAGGTCGCATATGAGTCCTTTTAAATCAGTGACCCTTCGACCCCAAGAGAACAGTTAATTAAATTCTGCATGTATAGACTGTATTTAGCTCATTTTCATCATGTCCTTCTCATCCTGGGATTCTTTCTTGAATGCAACAGGTGAATTTGGAACAGGCACGATACCGGTCCTCTCTGACTCTAGCGACATGGCACCCCCAGTGTCCTGAAAGAAAGGCAAGCAGGTGGTGGAAGAAGAATCAGACACATACGCGCAAACATCTCCTCCACCAATATACAGAGATACCCTTTGCACCTTCGCAAAAGGGGACAGCCTGAGCTGGTATGAAGTATACCACGAGTTCGCTATACCAGAAGATGAGTTTCCAGAAGATCTCCCAGACCGGGAAGTATACCTAAAGGTTAAGAGATCCAAATTACATCTAGCAGGGGCACATCCAGTCATTTTCCCGTGCCCAGAAATATTAAACTGGATCATACAGAGAACGGATCCCAAGAGGTTCGTAATCCGAGATAGCGAAGGTAAAGCTTTCGCAACATTGGAGGGCTCAGAAGCCCAGGTCTACTACTCGCTGCCCCAACCAGAGGAAAAATTTACACTGAGATGGGCTTCTGCCAATGAAGTACCTGTGGTTGACACAATCAGGAAATGGTGGGCGGAACCGGACAAATTTAAAGTCAACAAAGACCAGGAGTACCCGGTGGCCGGTCTGAGGAAAGTGTATAAACTAGTGGACGCCATGCTTTGCAGATTGTACGGACGTCCGGACGCCACCACCTTCAACGGTGCATGGGCAACTATAATGGAATATGTAACGGTGCATGACACTCGTTTCAACTGGGCTGGTATCTTAATGGGCTCAATGCAAACGAATTTAGCTTCGGCTTTAGCCCCAGATGAAGGAACGCCGTCAGAGTTTTATA
Source organism: Pinus albicaulis (assembly GCA_034641835.2). Lineage (NCBI taxonomy): Eukaryota > Viridiplantae > Streptophyta > Pinopsida > Pinales > Pinaceae > Pinus > Pinus albicaulis. The sequence continues at coordinate 98,396,176 of CM076578.1, read as the reverse complement.
TGGCTTCGTATCTATTAGATGCTGTTTGTGCCCAGCTGCATTTCGAGGGATGGCCACATAACTGGGACTCCGCACAGACCTGAGAAATACATTTGCAAACCAAGGTTTTCTGGGAATCCAGGTACAAGCCAGATATTGAGCAAATCTCTCAGATATTCATTCGTGCCCTTTACCAGAGGCTATTTGGCCAAGACACCCCTTGCATGTCTTGGCGAGCGATGGAGACACTAGGCCAGGTGGCACACTGGTTTCCATTCACTGAATATACATTCATTCGAGTATTTGGCACATTCAAAGCACCACATGCTCTGCCTAGGTTCATTACCGAGAAGGTGCTTATGCAGGAGGTATGTTTATGACCTCGGGTTTCTCTAATGTCCTTTCCAAAGGAAAGAAGAAACCTTGGCCCACTCTGCCCCTCACCATCGGTGCTTATACAGTCAAGGACTTCAGAGAAGTAGGGGCTCAGGGGGAAGAGATAAAGGGTTATCACTTTAGAAGTCTGGAGTACCGAACTTATGACCCGGTCAAGATAGTTCCTAAACACTGTAAGAGGGCCAAGTTTAAATGGAGCTATCAGCATGTCGAACGCCCGGCAGAAGATGAGAAAAGAAACTGGTACAACGCAGACAGGCAACTGGCTCCGGGGATTGACTCTGACCGAGAAGAAGAGGATCACCAAAATTTAGAAGACAGGAGCCATAAACTAGGAGGCTCTTCTTCCTCCAGGGATAAGAAAATCTGGACCAGTACAGGCCCTGACACCTTGGATCAGCTAAGAGGAGTAGAGGCCCAAGCCAAGAAAGAAGAGGAAAAGAAAATGAAAGAGGAGGAAGAGAAACGTAGAAGAGATGCAAAGACGGAGCGGAAAAGGAAACAGGCCGAGGAAAAGGAAAGATAGGAAAAGGAAGCACAGGCGGCGGCAGAACAAGCACTTAAGGAAGAACTTGACAAAGCCGAACGTCAAAAGAAGGCAGACCAAGCTGCCGCGGCAGAGCGTAAAAGAAAAGCCGAAAGAGAAGCAGAGGCAGAGACAGAGCACAGGAAGAAGGAGGAACATGACAAGGCAGAAGCCGAGCGCCGACAAAAGGAGGAAGGAAAAGGACAAAGACAGGATGAAGAGGATGAACTAATAGAGGACATCGACATATCTCCCCTGGAGATTCCTCCGAGTGGCACGAGAAGTGTCCTCTCTGGTGACGACTTTCCCGGGGAACAAGAAGAAGAGGTCTTCGACCTGACTAGATTGACATTTGACCAATTCTCTTTCAAAATACGGCAAGAGAAAAGAAAATCCTTGGCGCAAAGCCATCCCGCCATATCTACGGTCGCCACTGAAAAGGACATAGTCTTGGATACAAGGACTAACCCTGTAATGATAGCATCAGCAGGTACCGCTTTTGCCGCGGCCACGGAGGAGAATGTCACTAGAATGAGCAGGGAGATTATTTCCCTACAAAACAGGCTAAAAGCAGCGGAACAGGAGAAATCAGTACTGGAGAGTGAAGTGCGACAGCTCCAAAGTAAGCCTTCCCAAGTTAATGAGGTCCCACTGGCAGTCATGAAAGAATGTGATGTATTGGAAATGACCATGAGGCAAGTATATAGAGAAATGCTCACCCTAAAACAAACAATGGCCCCATTGGTAGAGGCACGAGCGGAAACCAAAGAGAAGCACGAGCAGCTCAAGGAGGCCTCGGTAGCTTTGGACAGAATGATAAACTGGACAGCGCAGTACCATCAAGCTCCCGAAAATGTGCCTAGGAAGGATTGGAGTCACACACAAGACGCCAAAGTACAAATCCGGATGAAGATGCAGTCCAAAGACAAGCTGGCCAAAGATTTGGACAAAGTGATGTCTGCATATAATCACCTGATCAGTGGTATAGACTCCATGAACGCTCTTCATCACATTCCGTCATTAGGGGCACTGGACGAAACTAAAGACTGGGAGTAAGTAGATCAGGAAATTCAGTCTTTTCTACAACCCGTGAGACAAGCTGCTGCCGCACCAGAATTTGAGGAATCACAAGAGAACCTAAGTCGGTTGCTTGTCACTCCAGTACAAATCTATACCAAGCTTGCCTCCCTCTCAATCCAAATCTCCCAGAAGAAGGAAAATCTGATACCGAACGCCTTGGAATGTATGCATCGGTTAAAAGAGGAAATCCCTCTAGTCTCCCCTATAGCAGCGGATTACCAGACCTGGCAAGATTTCCTCAAGGGGAAGAAGATTGACGCTCTAGATCTCTCAATCACATGACCACCTCCATAGCTGAGTTCTTTCGGTCGCAGGTCGCAACCGTCCCCAGGTCGCAAGTCGCACCTGCACCTAAGTCGCAAGTCGCAATCACTTCCGCAGGTCGCAGGTCGCATGTTCTTCCAAGGTCGCAGGGTAGCTGAACCATCGGGAAGTCGAAGCGTCGGAAAGCCCAAAAGGGTGTTTCTTCAATCTATAAATACCCCTGTGGGGTACATAGTTAAGGGCTTCTCTTTTGTGGCCTAAAGAGCAATATTGCATTGTAATTGAAGGATCATACTCTTTGACATATGTAATACAGATACTTGTTAAAACCCCTTTGTTGGATGATGTGTTTAGCTGTGACAAAACTGTGTGTATTCTGCGTATAGTTTCAGAATATCGTATGATTAATGAAGCTGTGTTCTTAATAGTATCATTCGTACTCCATAGCTATCTGTGAATGTGCTTGATGATGCTCAAGTTTTACCATTGTTCTTATAATGAATGTTAATGAAATATTTTATTAGCATTTCGTTGCATCTTTCGGAAAGTTAAGGGATATCCTTGCCACAAAGAACTGTTTCTTTAGTGGTCAAATTATCTTGCATGCATTACCCCATAGATGTGTTGCTAACGACACTTCCTGGACGTATGCATTTTGTTCATTACCTTGCTACGCACAGTGTTATATATTAGTTTTGATACATCAGTCATGTATTCTGTACCATGTGAATAAGTGTATGTCTGCAGATTCAATCAGGTTCTTCGAGACCGAAGAGAAAGTCATTTAAGCAGTAGCCAGACCCACACCCCGGACGGGATCCCTATTCCAAACGGTTCAAAGTTTAATTGGGACTTTCTACCGGGGAGATCCCCTACTGTTGGCCGGACATATTTTCCCGTCAACATGCAGTAAAAAGCCCGCGCACCAGAATAGTGTTAAATAAAAAAAATTTCAGCCAAAAAACTGCAAAAATCATTGGTTCACTGGACACCACTACCGATGCGTCGTGTTACTGTAGCGCACTAGTGCGTTACAGTTACGCCGCCTCGGTGCCTCCCAAAAGCATGAGAAAACAGAAAGAGCCCGGTGCAGCATTAAGACAATGCATCGGTACTCCAGTAAAAACCCCACGCAGCGAAACAGGGTTAAATAAAAAAAAATTACAGCCAAAAAACCGCATTTTTCACTTTTTTCAGTGCTATAGAGCTCTCAAGCACTGGTGCAAGTTATCCTTGCTTGAGCCGCACTGACATCCGTGCTCCCATTACACTTATTGCACGCACTGCTGCTGTACATTGCCACCAATCTCCAGCTTGAATTTTATTAAACAGTGGACAAATTTTCTTTTTTAAATTGTACAACCAATATGCCTCCTTGATGGGTAAATGTACAGGTATTTTTCTTGTTTTTCCATAATTAAACCTTTTAGCAGATTAGAATTTGAAAAAACCTTAAAATTAACCATTAAAAAAAAAAATGTCACGTGGTGAGCTCGAGCCGTTCGACTCACACTGGTTTGCAGTGCTGCCTGTAAATTTACAGGTCGCACCGCACCCAATGTTGAAGGAGTCCGTACCGATTCCAGGGTAGTACCACGAGGCGCACGGTGTTATTTTAATTTGTTTTTAAAAGTGTGGTGTGGTCATTTACCAGGGCGCACCGTTGACAATGTTGAATCGCGGCCACCCAGTGCATTAACCAAATTATCCGCCCCAGGGCACGTAAGTTTTTCGGCGCACCGGAACCGCAAATCGACATTGTCAACGGTTCCGGTTGGTAAACCAGTGCTAAGTGTATCCACCCCGTTTCCGGGGCGGATTCCAAAGGCATACCGTGTAATTGTAAATTTTATGACAAAAAGCAGTGCGCTCGGATCCCTGGCCGCATCGTACGACTATGTACGGTGGGAAGAGGGGGGTGTGCTGACTTAGCTATAAGCCTCGAGGTGTATAGTGAAGTCAGTGCACCGACCTCCTGACACCGCACTTAGCGAACGGTGTGCTAAAAATATTTTTTGGAGCACTGCTCCCGATTATTTTTATATCATTATGTGCACCTTCGCTGGTGCGTCTCTGTGGAGGGATGCACCATTACCGGTGCATGACTGTGTTTTTGGTGCACCGACTCTTGTTTTATTTATTTTTCAAAAAATATTTATATACGTATATTTGTAAATACATGTGTCATTTAATTAAAAAATTGTGTTTAATATGTCAATCATTCATAGACGTGAAAGGAGAGAAGAGGAGCCACAACAACAACAATAGGCAGAACAATATAACATGGTTCACCTGTGGGAGGCAAGAGAGAGGGAGAGAGATGCGTACCCTTGCCCTATTACAGCAGTGACGCAGGGGCTCCTAAGGTAGGTAGGCCTCCTCAAGTTTTATGAGGAGGCTACTTCCCTAAAGTCCAATAGTGGTTTTTTGAGACATCTTATCCGAAGGTGGAATTCCTAGCAACAAGCTTTCTGAGTTGGTATCGACCAATTGTACAATCCCACTGAGGAGGAAGTATATTTTATTATAGGGCTTTCAAGGAGAGGGGTGGATTTTCCCTCGTTCCCTGAGGTTCCAGCTGGCTGTGTGGCAGGGAGTCAGTTAGTTTACTCCCAAAGATACATTGGAGTAGACATATTGTCTCCTTTAGATTTTCAGGTCTCCGAAGGACAGTTACGTATTGGTGCGTTTGGTCGTGAGGAGGTCCAATGTCTTTCACTTATCATTTCGAACATTTCGCACAACACTAGTGACGAGCAATGCATTAGTTTCCAGCTTTTATATTATGTTTATTATTTACTACAATATCCACAACTTGTCAGGTGGTCTGCCATTTTTTTACGACAGTTATGTACAACATTAGATAGATGTCATGCTTGTGCAAAAGGGAGAGTCAACTTCCCTTTTTCTTCAGAGATTTTTTGTTTATTTTTTGGGAGGTTTCCAGAGACGAGGCCTTCTTTTCTTCGGTAGCCTCGTAGGCTGATTATTGAGGCACATATGCATATGTGGGGGCAGATGATGCCCAAGAGGGAGGAGACCAGGGAAAATTTTAGGGGCGAATTTTAGCCCAAAGGCGAATTTTAAGGGATTTTGAATTTTAATAGGGCGAATTTTTTATATAAAACCCATTTTCTATAGTTTTATAAAATTAGCCCAATAATTATTTTAAAAATAATTAATTATTATATGTTAGCCCACCAAAAAAAATGCGCTTAAAACTGAAACAATCGTATTCGCCCTCGATTTTCTTTGTTGGAGCAGATTTCAATGGCATTCGCCTAGATTTACAGGATTGAAGGCAGGGGTTGGAGTGATTCGCCCCATTTTTTCACTGGTTCGCTGGGGTGGTTGGGCCTTGCAAGGAGTGTGGAAGTTGAATGTTAGTCCTTGGATGTGAATAGGCTCGCCAATCTTCTTGCTGGTTGAGCGAGGGTAATGGCTTACTGAGAACATCAAATCCTCCATAACTGGGAAATGGCCCTTGGTTACTTCCTAAATCAACTAAAAATCCCTGATCCATGACCTGCTAATATGTCCACAAATAATAACAGCAACTTCTTGTTTCGTGGAGGAGCGACGCCTTTCAATATCCTCTTATCTTCGAAAGAGTTCCCTCTCTGTTCATGGGAAGACACCACCTACAATTTCTTCTTGTATGCGATAAATCCTTACCAGCGTGCCAGCAGATGAAGAGCGAGTCTATGGTCTAGTGAGAGTTTTGGGTTTTTCACTTAGGTTTGGTTTGGTTGGTGGGCACTTTGAGTAGTTTTCACGGTTGGTAGCACCTACATTTCAACAATGGCAGCAGCAGATAAAAATTTAGCCACGGGCGAGGAAGAACTGAAGAAGAACAAGGGAGCCCAAGACACCAATGAGGACGATTATGACAATGCGGAAAACTACGCGGACATCGAGGAGGAGGAAGAAGAAGAATCATCATCATCAAGTAGCGAGGAGGAAGAGGAGGAAGATTAGGTCGAGTTGGCCCTTCGAAAACTAGCATTAGAAAGCAAAAACAAAAAGAAAGAATTGACCGATGCAGAGATGTTTGATTTTTTATTCATTGCTGTAGGAACAAGTATGTTTTATGCACAGATTCAATCTCATTTCCTTTGTCTCTTCTTCTCACCTTCTACAACTGTGAATTGATAAATTTTTGAAGTGCGAGTCCAACTCAAGCTCCTAAACAGACTACCGAGCTTTCTTTGAAATCTAGAGGACTCCCTGGAAGAGTGATTGTGTTGTCTTCTTCTGGAACCTTACACTCAATTACAGATAATTCATTTAGCAATGATTTGGAGTTGCTGATATGGGAATCCACTGACAAATTGACAAACCTTTGGATGTCTTTAGTTGAAAGAACCTCCATCTTTTTTCTATCTTTTTGCTCCCATTTCACTGATGCATCTCCAATTCCAGGTTTTTGACTGTGTGCCATTATCTGTCAATTTCTTGACAATTCTTTGCTCTGCAACAATCGCGGCTCTTTTAGGAAACTGAATTAATCTTCAAGAAAATTCTTTGTTGAAAGAGTTTAAAAATTTTCAAATCCACAGTGCAAGACATTCTCTTTCTAATCCTAACTAGCTCTGATACAATGCGAAGAAAATGGGAACTTTAGAGAAATGGAGTGGATAATCACTGAGCACAATAAACCACACATTATTGTAGTGCTGAATGTAATAAGGTTTTTTCATTTTATATTTCGAAATACATATACATTTTTACAATAATAATAATGGCCTTCCTATCATTAAAGATTGACATGCAAGTGCATTGTACTCTAATTACATATTACATGCTAAATCTTCTTTCATCATACAACTAATCTCATATTCAATTATGATAACTCCATCGACTGTCTTCTCTATGATAAATCTAATCTAAAGGATTGTGTATTTTCAAAATAGACATACACTCACAAAGTGTGGAAATGCAGATATAATAATCATCAATTTGGTTTCTTGATGTTTAAGATATGTCTTTGATTGAAAAATTCTAAACAATTATACATAATCTTATTTGGCAGTATTTGCAAATGCAGATGCTCATACTATATACTGGAAAAATTTTCCCTGTTGTATTTGAATGCATATGAGATATATAGAAAAAGGAATATTTTATGGAAAATAAAGCTTACAGAATAATAGGGTATTATGCTTTTCAACTGACTACTAGATGTGACCTGTCAGTTCCAGTGCTAGTAACAGCTATATTTTGAATTCTATAAGAAAGAAGGTAACCATTGAGAGTTTCATCCCCAAGTGACCAAGGTTACAATGTTCTGTATGATGTAGATGTCTCTTTGGCATGCATTTAAACATCAGAGCTATCACCCCTTTTATCCCTGCTTCTGAAAGTAATCAGTAGATCAAAGCCTGTACAACCACATTACATTCAAATTTTAGATACTCACAGACACTTTTGGAACCTTAACAACAGTAGCTGTCAATGTTTTGCTACTTTCCATTGTTGATTTCCCTTCATCAAGTTGGCCATTTATGCTTGGAAAATGATTTTTTTCCCTTCTAATATCATGGACAAAGGACTGGAGTGAACCTTGAATCCCCTTCTTGATTCCTTTAGAATGTATCTCAGGATTGAATTCTTCAACCTGAACTAAAAAAGGTCAGCTTTCTTCCATAGAAAAAACAACCACCTTCCCCTGTTCACTGTAAAGTGTAAACCTTGTCATCTTTGTCTGTCTGTTTCACTGTAAATGCTGTCACTTTGGACCAGCCCCCTATTTTACTTCTCTTGCAATGCATTGACCAGATAAGAAGATTGCACTGGGAGGGAATTTTGAAAATTCTAGTCACCACTCCAGCCTAAACCAGAGGATATCAAGGCACTGCCTAAAGTAGCTAGAAAAACAACCATGGAATACAAGCCATGGAAACAAGAAACATACCTTTCTTGCAAAGCCTTTGCATAATCTCCCTCGGTGATCATGTCGGTAATGGATTGCTTGGTGTCATGTATTCTTTTCCCACACAGAATGCTAATGCTTGTAGGGACTGGAGTAAATGGAATTCCACTTCAAGGACTGAGGGGGTAGGTTGAGGTAACCTCCCTTGTCCTTCCCACCCTAATTGCACGTGCCATCGTCATTTGAAAGGTATGCCACCTGTAGCATGAAGAGACATGCATAATTCCTTCCTTATCTCCCCACTCCTACACCCTATACAGGTTATATCATCCCTGTCCAGTTTATATTTCCTTTTGTTATCATGCCACATATATCCTCTCAGTTTTCTAAAAATGGCATTGTTATGTTGTCTCTGAAATGCCACTAATCCAAGTATATTAACTTGCAAAATAATATCCATCTGTCTTTGTAAGCTACTTTAACAATGGTCCATTGTCTGCAGCATTCCTTGCATTTAATGCATTGCAAATCAAAATTGATTTCATTAACTTGGTTGGATTGGATGCTATTTACAACTTAACTATTATGAATTATGGATATCCATTATTACTATTTTTTGCATCACAATGTAAGTATAATATCTGGTTGGAATGGAACTAATCTGCCAGTGTTTATTTCAATTTGAAGAAAAATTTAGGTTCATGTTCTACGGATTTTAATGGCTTATCTATGTAACTTGTTTAAATCTTGAAGTTTTTGCAATTATTTAGGACAAATTATGGTATATGACCTCAATTTGGATAATACTGTAGGTAGTGTGTACTAGATGGATGTATAATATTTATAGATTGTCAAATAGATGAATCTATTCCTCATAATTTTGATGTCTTAAATAAAACATGTTACACTATTGAAGGTTGTGGCATTTTGCAGATTTATGGCGCAATATGAGGTAGAGAATGCTGTTACCAATAGCGCACAGCCAGTGCCTGCTACAAACGCTTTAAAATCACACCCTCGAAAGAGCATTCTCTCTTGCATCTGGAATGGAATTTTTAGGAGTAGCAATGAGGATTTTGAGAAGAGATTGCAACACCTTTCCAAAGAAGAAGCTTCTGTTCATGCTAGGTCAAAGAGGCGATCTGAAACTTGGCGCAAGCTTGCTCGAGCTCTTATAATTTACCCTGTCATCTGTGAGGTGTGCCAATATTTTGAAAAATCTCTAGACTAGATAATATTACATGTATTGACATTTTCTTACTTGCAAACATGTTCCTAATTTTTATTTGAAGACTGATTCCAACTGCCTATTTTTATCTTTATATGTGACAATTCCTCTTTTGGAAGAATATATATCCCATATAATATAGTTTTTTCTAGGAACGAAAGAAACTGTCTATACAAAAAAATCTAGCTATTGCAAAAGGCAGGTCAACAGTCCTGCAGTTTTAGACATTTACATAAGCATAACTCTAAATTCTTGCCATCTGCTCTAATCCGGTTACCAGAATCCCAGTCTATTTTTCATCACATGACCCTAGAGTACCAACTCCCCCATTACCCAAAATTTCCTCCCAATCAGCTTCCTTATGCCTCTGCTGTTCATTTCATCATTTTATTCAGTTCTACAGTAGGGTTAACTGGAAAAAGTTCTGCATTTTATGTCAGATCAGTATGAGGATACGATATGATAACTCTATTAGTTTAAGTCAATACTTGATATCTATTTTTCATGGGGAATCTTTTTTCTCACAGAGTAGTACTAGCCTATGTTACCAGAAACATGGTCAGGAGACTCGTTTCTTACTCTGTTCTGGTTCATGTTCCTCTATCTTGACACTACATTACTACAATTCTGAACAATTTCATTTGCAGAATAATAAATATACACCAGGGGGATGGGATTCACTTTTCTCATCTCCTGAAACCATCTAATCCTATTTCTTGGTCCTTTCTTATCCTTACCATTTTCCATTTTGGGTAACGTAGATACTTGTTGTGCATGTGTGTTAAGTTTTAACCAAATATTTCTAATGAAAATTGGATGAATATGCTTCTCACTTTGTTCCACATGTTTTTGGCTCTTTATTTGGTAGGCTACTGTTAGCATATTTACATGGTATTGGAGATAGAAGCCTAAAGGAAAATTATGTTTTTTGTCCATTTTTATAATTGCAGTGCCTGATAAACATGTAATTGCATGAGCCTAACAAAATGGCATTGAAGACATGATATGCATTTAGAAATTGTTTTCAGAAATATTTCTTGGAATGACTTGCGCCTATCGAGGTCACATGTGGGAGAACACGTACAGGAAGCATATTTCTCTGATGCAAGTGCCTCTCTTAAGAAGATTCCCGAAACAATAGAAACAACAGACTTTTGTACATGTTCTCTTCAGTCCTCCCATCTTACGATTGATTTGTCATAAACTTTTTCATAATTCATATCCCATATTTTTCCATTTGACCCTTTTTCATGTAAAGATGGATGCACATTTCTAGCTTGAGCATGGATTATGAAGGTTGAAGAGATTCAAGTTCAAGATGTAGAACCCTTTTTCACAGTTCTAGTGAATGGGAATAGAAAATTGCTAGCGTCAAAACCAAAATAGTATGTAATGACTTTTTATGCATTTTTAATAAGACATTTACAGATAATCATTGACTATATTAAAGTGATGGATTTTACCTAATGAATTGCCAAAGCTCTGCAGAGTAAGTCTAATAGAAAATTGATTTAACCCCCATGTTTAAAAAAATTTGGAAGCTGTGTATTGTTTTTGTCAAAGAATTATTTGTATAATTTGTATTTGCTTTTTAAAAAGACCGAATTGACCTATTGAACTAAAGGTTGTGGTTTGTTTTTACAGGTTGTTGCTATAGTGATTGCTATAATGTCAACAAAAACTCCAGATTTAACTTGGCAAATGCGAGGCTTACGAGTACTACCTGTCTTTGCTTTGCCAGGGTTCTCTGCTCTTCTGTATTCAACATGCTCTGGTTATTTTCGCATGTGTAAGTAAAGAATTGTTGAACAAAGTTAATTACTTGGATATTTACTTTTAATAGAATGATGGTGTGCATATGCCTGTTTCCCTTTGTTTTCTCTATTCTTTTGTTGGCAATCTAACATGTAGGATTAATGGCTATGGATCTATTTTGAATCTTTTGTTAGTCTGTAGTTTCTTGAATCCTTCCATAAATTTTACTTGCAATTGGTAGGTGGATTTGTCGACAGCTGTGCAGATTTACAGTGAAAATTACAAAGAAAAATAAATATTTATGATGGAGTGGATGGATGATGTGGCATGATTCATGAATAAGATGCTACAGATTCTCCTTCTTCCTATGCTCTTCCTGGATACAACCCTCCTTTCCTCTATTTGGCTATGGAACACTAAATCAATACAATGATAATGTAACCCCTTTATTCCCTTGCAACCTGATATTTAACATATCTTTATAACCGTTAGGATTAGGGTGAAGGTTTTCACATCCCAATTTCTTATTATGGTCAGGATTTGTTACCTTTTAGAATCTTCTTATAGGTTAATAGACTTCTTCTTGATGTCTATTATGGATTTTCTTTGGTTTAGAAATGTAATTAAGAGTAGTGAAAATAAAGTGTCTAGTCTGAAGAATGTCCTCCAAGACCTTGTGGAAGAATGGCTCATAATAGCCCTCAAGGATGTGCTCAATTAACGTTGAAGATAAGCCTAATTCTACAGTGAGTAAGTCAGCCTATTTGCAGTGAAGAAGTCGGCCTACAACCTTGGTGTAGGGTCGGCCTAAAATCATAACAAAACACTGTATATATAGCATGACCTGCGGCTCATTTGAGGGGAGAAGAATATGCGGACCTCTCTAAAGAAGTAACAATAGGAAAGTGCGGATTCCTCTGCAGATTATAGTGGTAAATAGTGTGGGTTTACAAGAAGACAACAATGCGTACTTAAGGAAGAAAAGGATGTGGATTTCTCTGAAATGTCAACAATGATAAAGTGCGGATTTCAATAGTGATGAAATGTGGATTTCAGAAGTGAACAAGTGCGGATCACAAAGGTTAAAAGGGTGTTGATTTCAGAGGTTAGAGAAGTGCAGATTTCAGTAAGAACAGAAGTAAGGAATTCAGACAAGTTCAGGATCTGTGATACTTTTATGCGGATACATTTGTGATATAAATTTGGATAAGAACATAAGTTTTACATTCTGAAATAGAGGATAAAGCTGATGTGCATGCAAAGGATGAGAAGGAAGATCTCAAGATAAACTTAGAGACTGAGTTCTCTAATGTTGATGCAGGTCAGTGCACATTGGCGAAGAAAGGAAGGATCAGTATTGGAGGAAGTCTTAGAAGTAGTGTCAAGGTCTTAGAGGCATTCATAGGTCAAGGGTCTGAGTCTTGGTCATGGTACTTGTCATTTGAAGATCTATAAGAAGAATTTCTTGTGGGTTTTCCTCTCCAAGAGGGAGAGGTTTTTCCTTAGCTCAAAGAGCCTAACTTTGTGTCTTTTGTATTTTGGTAATTGACTTGATGAAAGACCAACTAAGCTAAGCAAGAGAAGACATAAGTAACTCAAGTAAATTCACAAGTAATTATCAAAAAGAGAATTTGAATTAATCTCAAGCCCTTCAAATTCTCAACATTAACCAGCAGAGAAGCACTAAAACAATTAAAATTTGATTGATGTTATTTATTTGACTGGCATTGTTAAGGTTGTATTTTCACTTGGAATTATCCTTTTCAATAGTTAAGAAGGCAATATTTTGAATTCAAAATTTACAATTTTTTGGCCTCTCTTTGCATAAAATTAAGAATTGCATAGAAACTTATTTAGGATTTACCGTTCTCATACCTTTTCTTTTCTTTTGGCCAGATATGAAGGGACTGTGTGGGATGATCTTGCTCAAGGGAAAGGTGTATATACAATTCCTAGGGAACTTTGCAGGTTTTCTGAAATTGTAACTCTTAATGCAAGTGAAAAAGTGCAATTCCGACTAGCTGTCATGTCTCTAAGTCTGTTTTTGTGCAGTTAATATTTCATATATAGTTGATGTAGCTACAGCTAGAAAATAAAAAATAAAATGAAAACACCTTTTGTAATGGACACAAGGATAGCGTGATCTCAACTTTTACCTTTAAACAACTAACCATTTGATAAAGTTGTGCCAAGATAAAGAAATCACCAGGAGTTTAATTAGTATTTTTTGATTTGTTTTGGAATTGGTGACACCAAGGGCTCAAATACATATCTCCACTTATCAGACGATCACATCTATTTTCATGAGGTATCATGAGGCATGCACCATTTGACAGGGTGCTACATGTGATCTTGGATCGGTCTTGGTGACCTGAGGATTTCTTCAAATTGCCTCCATAGTTCAAAGTTCAAACACTGTTGGTGCTTGCTAGATGAATCTCCATGGCATTCTATGTACATAAAATCCTATCATTCTAAAAGAGGTGTACTATGGTTGTTGTCTCAGTGGAGTGGTGTTCACTGTTAACATAATAGGAATTTATATAAAGCTGTAAAATATAAATATATTAGAACATTCAAATCAAAAGGCTTTTGATGCATTTTCTTAACGATCCACACATTTTGCACATGGATTCACCTAGGCTTTATGATTTTATAAACACTGCAAGTATTATCACGTTGATCTAATTTTCGTGTATTTTACCAAGGACGTGAAATAGAATTCTCATCATGTCTGTAATTGTGGACAGTTCAGTCATTGTTCCATAATGCTGTTCATGAAATTATGGAAGCTACTAAAGAATATTCCATAGAAGTATGTGCAAGGCTTTCATTTGAAAAAGGTTCCATTGGATGTCTTTCATCTGCAGATGATTCATGAGAAGGAATACATCTTTTCAATTCAAACAGAGTGAGAACATGACAAAGAAGTGGCATGTCTACCTGACAAAGGATGGGCGTATCTCCTTGGCTGGGCTGCCTTTATCCAAATACGAGTATCTTGCAGATGCTATAATTGACTCCTACTACAATGTCAGTTAAATAACAATAATATATCAACAATAAAATCAATTCAATTGTCTATGTTAGAAATCATTTTTAATATTGAAACACCTGAGGTCACAGTTAAGTGTTGATGTATTAGGCAATTTCATTAGCCTGTAATCCACAAAATTGTGTCTGGTCTACTGATCTTTCAACACTTATCTTTGTTACATAAAGGTCGACATTGGCCACCACATGGTTGGTAGAGTATTCTGCAAGCAGTTTCTGCTTTCTACAACAACTATCCTTCTATTTTGTTAATGTAGGTAACATTTTAAGTTGACAGAATATGAGCCTAGTTTTTGAAATCTGGAAAGACTGCTATATTGAAGGCTTCATAAAACTTTATATTTATTAAACTCTCCTGTATGGGACTGATCAGTATTCATTTCAGATATGTTTGCAATTTGATGGGTCACTTATTCTAATTACATAAGTACAACTGCAGAGGAATACATAATAAAAGGGTGAGATTGAGATGGCTTCCTTGGTAGAACTACTTATCATTATTGCCTCAAATACAACATTCATTTTCAATACAAGCATGAAACACAAGATTGATTTTGACTATCACTGTCCAAAATATAACATCCATTATTTTGATGATCACTATGCAAAATATAACATCCATTATTTTGATGATCACTATGAAAAATATAACATCCATTTTAATTCATTCTCAGTATTCGAAAAATAATGGTTTTCGACCCCTAAGCATAAAATGTGGTAATCTCCATTAACTTCCACAGAAAGGGAAAATGATATACTTGCAGAGGGCCTCTTTGGTGGTATTAGTGATCATAATTTCCCAAGGTTAATTATCTGTTATCAATTATTGCAAAATCTATCCAATGCATCGAGTTGACTCTATGACCCCTCTGGAGTGGAGGCCAATTATACAACAACATCTACAAATAAAAGGAATGAAACCAGGATCTGATGAAGTAGGCAACCATCCTGAGATTGAGTAGATTCCCTGATGAATTGCTGGTAATCAATGTAGATCCGAACTAGTATGGGAGAGAGAACACACACCCACTTGACACCCCCAATACTCGTGATACCTTAAGAAAATCTGTAGTAATCGCAAAAACTGCCAATCATTCTATCATAAAGCTGCATCACACCAGAAACAATGTCCTCAACTAGTCCAAGGACACGAAGCTGCTTGATGGGTAAATTCCTGGGAACAATTTAGTGCCAAAAGCCTTTTGAAAGTCTATAGAGCAACAGTAAACCTTCGAGGATGTCTCTCTGTCTAGTCTCATCTATAAATTATAATATCACAGAGTAAATATGCAATCCAATTCCCAGTTGTCTCTCTTGAACCAAGACTGGCCCCTGCCTCTCCAATCTTTCCCCTCAAGAGTCCAAACAATTCAAAAGTCAAAGATGAAAGGCTGTTATTCACCTTAGCCAAACTTTTTTATCAGTGATGCATCCTATGTTCATATTTAGCAGATTATTCTGACAATAGTCACACTGTATTTAAGTTAAAGAATAAGAAAGACACTGAGCATTCAAAAATCAAGAGTCTGTTCTTTTTTATAATTGAAATATTCTTTTTATTATTGTCTTAAATGTATAGAGTTGTTGCTCAATAAAATAATAGAACCACAACTGGCAAGCCACAGGCTTTCTGTCTGACCAAACATCAGACAGGTAGAAAATGTTGAGAAATTTAGAGGGCAGTAGCTAGGATGATTTCTCTTTTAATGATAACTGCTTGTGGCTTCTTCCCTGATGCTAGGAGTTCCTCTTCAATCCCTACCAGTGTCCATTATTCTTGTTGAGCTTCTATGGTAGAATCTGTGCTAAAAATGCATATCTTTACTATCTTCTTGATCCTTTCCAAATTTTCTTTCACCTGAGTAGCTATCATATCCTCGACTGGCCACTTTAAATTTATTGTTTCTTTGAAAATAGATCTCTAACTTCTGGTATTCTTCAGGTTAATGAGAAGATTAAGGGTGTCCAAAATCCTCTACACCAAATATCTCTCTTTCCTCTATCGCTCCTATGTTATTTTATTTTCACTCTTAAAGGAGAAGGGTCAATAGCTTCATAAACTGTTTGATGGGCTTTGTTACACACCCAAGTGGGTAACCCCTAGGAGAAAAATTTTGTCCTATGGATGGATCATTGATTGAACAAAATTATAGATCATTTTTGGTTGTATTCTTGTTCCCATGCTTCACCTTGGTGGTTTTTACTTACCCCTAGTCTAGTGTGATCTTCCCTGAGTCCTTTCTTCCCTGATCTATTTTGTCAAACAAAATAATGTACGTCAAAAATTTCTCAAGTTTGCAGATTTTGTGTTAGTTCTTGCATTCAAATTTAGCTCTTTTGCCTCGGTTTTGTTTTCAATATACTTCCAAATTTGATGAGTTTTAGTTTTGGATATAAATTTTATGGGTTTTGGATTTGAGATCGAGTTCATCCTCAAGATATATGCGATTGGGATTTTTCTTTGTTTTTGAATTCTCACATTCAAGTTGTCTGTTGTTCAGGCGAGAGCAACAATTATGTGGGACCTCATAGTTGGTGGGTGGGATGTTTCATATCGGTCAGAGTTTGTGTTGAGTGCACAGGGAAGCTATTCAACTCTAATTTACAAGAACAAAAAGTTGTCTTCATCTGATGAGTCAATTTGCAATTCCTTCAAGGCATCAGAGGCAGGGAAGGTAGTTCTAATAATAGACAACTCCTCTTCAAACAAGAAGAAGGCTATAGCCTATAGATACATGGTAAAAAAGAACATAGTTGAGGAGTTTGACCCTCGCAGTATATTAGATGTACTTAGAAATATTTCTTACATTCAACAATCAGAAATGTTAGTAGTTAAGAATGTGCCATCATGTTGGAGAAGCAAGTTTGTCTCTTTGGAAGCTGGAAATTTTATCTACATATGTGCTACTATATAAAAGTTAATATTGGCAATAATAAAGGTTGGTTGTGTTTCCAGAGCAGATCATCACTGTGAATTCCACAACTTTTCATGTTTGTGATTAATAGGTATATGATATACATGGTAAAGAAAGTATAAATAAAATCTATAAATATTGACCACCCCAAGGATAGTTAAATTTTTTATTTATTGTTTACCCCATACACAAATCTATAGAAATAATATTTTTAGTTTGAAAATTGAATATTGTATTAAATTCCTCATCAATAAAAATGTTCTTCAAGGAATGGTCTACATTCAGAGGGTTACCTATATCTAAATGAAATAAGTCTATGTTCCATCTAGGTTCCATTATTTTATAGATTATTACACGTTAAACCGACTTTACTCCTTGAATGGCATTGCATTCAACATTGTGCACAAGTATGTTTTAAATGGATCAATCAAAAGTATGATTTTATCTATATTTGATAATGCAAGTTGAATACATCATACAATACATAGGAGCGTTGTGGCTATGAAGTTCAATATGAAATAATCTATTGATTGCTACTATTACTATTATATAAGGGGTGCTCTTCCAATGGCCATTTATTAGCTATGTGAAGAAGGATTTGTAGAATTTTTATTTACTATAAGATTATGTATAGCTGAGTTGCGGACAACTAAGTAGAATTTGGTAGGAAGTTTGGAGTATGTGTTTCATAATGATCTTTTCTTCTCTTCATTGATGACTTTTCAATGTGTAAGTTTTGACCTAAGCCATTACATTATCAATGTGTCAAGGCTCAAAACTCGACCTATATGCCAACTACTTCTTATGATCATTCCTAGGAACATGAATCCTAATTTTTGTAGGTTTAAAATTTATCACAAATTTTCTCTATTGTGGTCAAATTTGTGGAGGTTATTTCAAAATTTATTTAAGGTACCATGGATCTAAATTTCTTATGAACTTTCAACACTAACAAACTTTGGTGCAAATTGTTGATAAATTCTCACTTGGTTAGGGTTATAGATGTTAATGAAAATTTTGCGTGCATGCATGAGAGTTGGATGCAAATGCACAATGTTGTGTAGCATTAGTGTGATAAATATGGGATAGTGCAAAGCATAGTTTTGAAGATTAGTCTAAGTTGACTCGTACCTAATCAACTCAGTCAAGTTAATTTTTGGTTGAACAGTTAATTGTTGGTTCAATGGACAGAAGATCTTGTAGGCACAAATACCAAAGGGAAAAATGGAGGACATCATGCGGTACTCTTTGTAATTCTCCACCACTGCTACCTTCCATGCTTCCTCAAACTCCTCTCCAACCTCAATATCAGTGCTAGTAGTAGCATGAGCAACAACACTACGCTTAGCAAAACTAGAAGAACGCGTATTCCAAACTACACGAGAACTATTTCCCTCACGAGTCACCATGTGCCATGCTTGGTCTCGGTGGTTCTCTTCCTTCTACTCCTGGTTCAACTACCATATCTTCATTGGAACCAACACCCCGAACTCCACTAGACAATGATTCACCATTTTATACTGGTGATTCGCCATGATTTTACAAGATAATATAATCTCGTGAGAGATTCGCCAAAAAATTATGTATACATATTATATTATTAATAAAATCGCCTTCCATTTTTCCTATGTATCATGGGGATTCGCCTATTTATTATATATATAAATTTAGGGGGGTTCTTAAAATTTTCCCTGGAGGAGACTTTGTTTCCAGTGAGGATATTAGATGATGGACTAGGGTTGCTAGCCAGTGTTTTTTAGCATCCCTTCATTATTGTCCCCTGTCCTTATGCGGGGTTAGATTGGCAAGGGTGTGCTAACATCCTCTTCACAGATGATGAGCCGCCAAATGATAGAGGTAATATTACTGTTTTATTTAAATTTATTCTAACATTTTCTTTAACTTGTTTTTATTAAATTGTGTAATGAAATTGTCTAATTATTGTTGTGTATTTATATATATTTTGCAGACATTGGCTCTTATGATGGTGAAGAGATGCCACCACCACCACCTGATCTAGTTGTGGATCTTGATGAGGATGCAGAGGGCATGATGCCAGATATTGCTGAGGATCAGCAGGAGGCTGGTGCAGATCAGAGACCTGCTCCTGCTGGTGCGTCGGCCCGCGGTCGACGTCTGAGTGATGCTAGATATAGGATGGAGTTGGGCGACCAACTCATTGCATTGTTTGTTGAGGCGGGCATCCGCCCCGCTAATTTCAGAGATATAGAGGCCGATGATAGGCTCTTACAGATGTGGAGAGGCATGCCGCATGACATCTACAGCATGATGCGGCATGTCGTAGGAGTTACGACAGCTTTTACGCGACTAGTGAGGATTGTTGCACGTTACGAGCGAGCCGCAACACATGATCGACAATCTGCGAGGCGCAGTGTACCATCGAAATCTCATGATCGTTCACTACCTCGCGCCGTGCCAGATTTGCATGAGCCTCTAGTAGCATCTACCAGCAATCATCATGGAGATGAGGCTCGATCATTGGCCGATCCATGACATTTATATTATAGTTTTATATTTTTAACATTATATATATATATATATATATATATATATATGGTCCATGTATTTTATGTTCATTTTGTAGTTGTACTTAATTTACATGTTGGTGATCATTATTATGTGTATGTTGTTAGGTCATGTTAGATATGTTCATTTAATGTGCAGCTTGCAGATAGATGTGTATGTGATAGCATGAGATGTATATTTGATGTTTATGTTGTACTGATGATGTTAATATATAATGTAACTTTGTTTTTTTAGATGATCATGATCACGATGATGCAGTTAGCAATTTTGAATGTGTTTTTTAGTCAAATATGATGTTTGTACGATGCTTATCATGGACGTGATGTTTATTAATTAATTTATAAATACCAAATAATCATGATATTGTAAATTTGTAATATTTGTATTTCTAATTGTATTTAAAATTCTAAAATTTTAATTGTAATGATATATATGTAAATTTCTAAAATTGTAATTTTTTAATTTGTGAAATTGTAATTGTATATATGTAAAATTCTAAAATTGTTATTGTACGTGAAATTGTAAAATTGTAATTGTAATTCTATTAATTCTAATTCTAATTCTAATTCTAATTCTAATTATATGTAAAATATTTGTAAAATTTTAATTGTATTAATGTGAAATGAATTTATTAAAATTTGTAAATTTGTAAATTTGTAAATTTGTAAATAATTGTAAAATAATAAATATAGAATAATATGATTTATTGTAACATAAGGAAATTTAGAAAATAATGCAAATAAATTCCCGTACTTAATTAGAATTATCATTATTTTATTATGATCTTAGATACAAAAAAATAATTAATTTATACAATATGCCATTGTTTTTGAGATCAAGTACATAATACCAAATTATCAAGTGAATTATTGATTGTAACATTAACACAATGCAAATTACCAATTAATTCAAAATACATATTACATTAATATTTCGAAAAACTCATCTTGAAAAGTATAAATATTGATGAAATAACACATATTGTACCATATCACTCTCGGTTCTCATGATCACCCTCATTATCTTCTAGCTCGCATGGCATGATAACACTATTGTTCTCAAAAATATGTTTTGATCTAGGGTCATGTGTCAATACGGATCACTAATCCCTATCCAACACATCTGGGTAGAAAAACACCTGGTAGGGCTCATTAGCTTCAACCCACATCTTTCTAGAGTTGATACATATCAACCTACTATCGTGATCTTCCTTTACATTATTCCGATCAAAGGTGTCCCACCACTTGCACCTAAAAATAACACATTGGAAAGAAGAAAAATCCACTCCAATGATCTCTTGTATCTTTTCGACGTAACCTAACATCCCTCTTACTAGTTGTTGATCACGGTGGTTAGATCGACTAGATTGATCGAACTCGACTTCCACTCCATAGTCTTGTGTGATGTTTCTAGCATCAACATTTTCTGTGCGAAAATGGGGTCCATATGCCCACATAGATGGGAACAAATGCACCTATTATAAACAATTTTAAAAAATCATATAAGTGTCACGTGTCTTATAAATAATAATCCAACAATTAAAATATGAAATGTAGATGTCTTAATATAAGTTTCAAATTTACATATAAATTATTACCGAGTTTTTGCACCCAATCCCTATGTTTAGCGCATCCTCTTCAACGCGCGGGTAACGACCGGTAGCATCGTATTTCTCTCTGACTTGGTCAGCAACCCAACTGTTGGGGCATATTTTCTTTTAAGTGATCGGGATAAGGCACACTTCTACCATTCAACCATCTGAATTATTTCCTGTCACTATCCCATTTCATTCTTTTTTGTTTGTACAATGCGACCAATCGATGTGTCGCTTCAGAATTGTAAAGAATGAATTTATTTATTGCTTCAATTTCTGCATTTGCTAATGAAATCAAACCAAAATTATATCGTACTTAAAGATCAAAATATACATTATATCGAAGTTCAACATGAATATTAATTACTTTTTGTAAATTTGAAAAATTATAAGTCGCTTACTCTTTATCAAGCGTTTTTTTCCACTTGTTTGGAGCAACTCTCCTTCTCTTTTGTCTTCATCCAATTCATTGCCCCAAATCACCGCACCTAGTCTGTTGTCAATCTGCTTTATGTACTCACTGGCATAGTAGAAATACTCATACGATATGTACCCCTCTGCCATAGACCCCTCGGGTTTTTCCCTTTGTCGAACAAAACCTTTCAATTTCTTCATGTACCTATCTAAGAAGAACATCGAATGAAAAGAAACAACCCCAACTAATTCAACCTCATCTACCAGGTGGATTAGAAGATGAGCCTGTAAGTCCATGAAACTTGTCGACAGTTCCTTTTCAAACATACAAACAATCTCAACTATCTCTTGACGCCACCGTGGAATGCTAGCCACATGAATCTCCTTTGACGTGATCCAACATACAAATGTAGATAATTTAGATATGCCACGTCCTAGGTCTTGAGGGAATTCATGTTTCACACACCCATGCACAAACAAAGGATAATGACGCTGCAAAGTTATAAAAATGTGCAATAATATACAAAATTAGTTATTTTTTATGATCACCGCATGGGATAAAATTTATTAATATAACAAATAATAAAATCATGCTTTTGACATTATACGTACTCTTAGAAGATTCAAATGGTCATGCGATTTCAACCCTGAAAAATGGTCATCCACTGTGAAACAGCGTTGTAGTGAAGACCCATATGAAGGTGGCACCCTCACATCCATTATAACTTTCTTTGCGAATGATAAATCATCATTTTTTAAAATCCATGGGACATGAACTTCTTTGAAAAACCATGAATTAGAGGGACCAACGCCTGCCTCTGATCCCGTACTTTCTAATCATCTTGGCCAATATTTCTTTTTAGTTTTTAAAGTAATAAGATCTTTCTTAACCGCCAATGTGTCACTTTGTTTCGATGATATGTGCCTCCATAAAGAAGATGAAACATTTTTAAATATATGCATGAGATCTAATAAGTGGGAAATATTAAGATGCTCCCAATATGGGAGGTCATAAAAAATAGATTTCCTTTTCATCCCAATGGGAAATTTCTCAACATAGGTGCTGAAGAAATCTGGATCATCGAACTTAGGCTTCCCATTTGAATCGAACATTTCTGTGAACTCCTTCTCCTTCTCTCTCTCATATGCTCTAAGCCATTTAGCTAGTGTCATTATTGGAGGCCTTTGGGTTCTTTCTCATTTACTATTGAAAGTGGATGTTTCTCTTCTCTAAGGGTGTTGTTTTGGTAGGAATATCCTGGAGCAATCATACACTGGCTTTCATAGGTCCTTGGACCATCTAGCTTTCAGAGAAGGTCCACAACATTTACATCCAAAATACCCTTTTGTTACAAGACCTGCGAGATTATATTTGTATACATTAATTAATATGCATGGCACGTTAAAGAATATCATGAAGATCAGAAAAAATAATATTACAACGAATTAAATAACTAATATGTGAAAGAATATTGTTACGTTATATATAAACAAATCAATAAATTAAACTTTTAATTTACCAGAGAAAACTCCTAAGCCCGAATAATCATGTGTCGTGTAAGCACATATGCCATACAACGTAAAACTCCTCTCTGCTGTGATGGGTCTTGATACATCGTATACATTTATCCCATCCCATAATTCCTTCAATTCAGCTACCAGTGGTTGTAAGTAGACATCCATATTCTTCACTTGTCTTCTACCAGGGACTATGAGAGCCACCATAAGATGTTCATTGTTCACGGACAACCATGGGGGGGTATTTTTATTGATCACTACTACAGGCCAAACATAATATTTGGTGTTCTAGAGGGAATATGGGCTAATGCCGTCCATGGCTATGCTGAGTCGTAGACTTCGTACTTCATTCTTGAATTTTTTGGGCCATGTATCCTCTATATGCTTCATGGCTATTAAATCAATTGGTATTCGCATAACTCCCAACTCACTTCTGTGTGAGGCATGCCATTCCTGCAAAAAGCTAATTCTCTGCAACGAAAGAGCCTTTGAATCCTTGGGATTATAGGCATGTACCTCAATATCTTAAAAGGAGGACCAGTACATGATTTACCCTTCTTTTTTTATTTATCATACCTGTCATGCCCACATTTCAGACACATCTCTTTGTCTGGATATTCTCCTCTATATAGAACACAATCATTTGGACATGCATGATATGATATGTACTCAACACCCAACATTTTCAACAATTTCTTTGCCTCTTCGCAGCTACCGGGAAAGACTTTATCACTCGGAAGAACCTTATCTTTGAATAACCTGTAGTTGGTGATCATGGAAAACTTATTAATAAATGTACATTAATGTCGATATAATTATTAACGTTCATAAAATTTAACATTTGTAATTTTCATTACAGTGTACTGATTATATTTCAAATTTATATATAAGGGAAGTACTTTATGGTAACTTACCTCAAAATTTCCGAGAAACATGCATTCGACAAGCCAAAATTTGCTTTCAAGTTGTACAGTAACATCATTGTCCCCAACTTGGTAGACTTTGACTGATCATCGGGTCCAAAGAGAGGGGTGGTGGAAGCAAATCTAAGGCTTTTGAAAAAGGTGTCAGTGATATGAGCATGATCCCCTAGTTGATCATCATTTTGGAATGCATCTAACAACATTGTCTCCATGGTAGTCGTATCCCTTAAGTAATCATCCATACCAACCTTTATTTGATTGTCTCCACTTCCAGCTTGTGAAGAACTACTATTGCTGTAGTCATTCCTAATTGGTGAATCTGGACGTAGCGATAATTGAATTGGTGATTGATTCAACCATTCTTGGTATCGTTCCTCTCCGATTTTTTCTTTTAATTCAGTCTTCTCTCGATTTGAATTTTTCGTGGGGTGCAACAGAAGATGGTAGGTAGGTCGTTCATCATCACTAGAATCCTAATAATTAAAAAAAAATAAAAAATGAACATGATTAGTACAAAATATTATGATATCAATTAGTAACCACGTTGACAATATTGCATGATTATGAATTGGTTTGACGTTGAAATAATTACATATTAATCAATATATATACCAAACAATTATAATTATAATTACCATCATTTTCCCAGGATTGTGGCTAGAAGATGCAATATTGTTACAATTGGCAGGGTGAAGCGGCTGTCCATTTTCATCTACCAAATGCATCTTGCGGTATGCAGCTTCTGATAAGAAATTTCTATGTTTTGGAGTAGTAATTTGAATATAATTTTCTGCATCTGAACTCGATGATGAATTTGCATGAACCTGCAAATTTGTATACATTATAAATTTAATTAAGTTGTGCATGATTGACTACATGGATAAAAAAAACATACATAAATTCAATTAGATAGTGAAAAAATAAAACAAATCTGAAGTAAATATTACGTCTCCACATGGATAGGGAGAACTCCATGATGGACTTTGAGAAATATTATGGAACGAGCTAGATTTTGAAGAATTTTCCATTTCATATAATATATGCTATTTTCTCCTTGCATTTGAGCAAAACAACAATAAAATTTGGTGCTTAAACCTAAATGTAATTCCGGTGCGTACTGTTCAGATAATCGCACCAGCTAGTTCTTTATATTGCACACCGGTGCTCTTTTGTAACAAGTAGCACTAGTGCGGTTCAATTAAACGACGCACCGGTAAACGAATAACTGCAATAAAAAAAAGTGCAACCCTATTTTCTTTAAGTAAAAAAAAAGCGGTAAATTGAAAATTGGGCAGCAAAATATTTTCGAAAATATAATTTCATAAAACATTTCTTTAAATACTAAACACTTTTCATTATTTCACTATTTTTGCAAACAATTTTAGCCAGAGATTTGCAGGATACATACCTCGAGAAAACAGAGCACGAGAGCACTGTGGAGTAGGGAAATACGTTTGAATAGAAGTATTCAGACAATCTGAATTCCAAACCTTGTACCATAGAATTTTAAATGACGTGAGTAAAGTTTATTGTTTTTTTGTACTCTTTTCTACAATTTTTTTAATGGAGTGAAATAATAAATCAAAGTCTATTGTTTTATTTTATTTTCTCTAGTTTTTTATGAAGTAAAATAAAAAATCAAATCTTATTGTTTTTTTAATTTTTTGTTTCTGCAGTTTTTTACCTTTTCTGTAGTTTTCAAAAACAAAAATAAAAAAAGAAATCAATTTTTAGAAACAAAACCCTAGATTCTTTTTGTTTCTGCCATTTTTTCTCCCTCTTTATTTTCAATTTAGATTTATAGGGTTTTTGTACTCATAATAAATCCAACCCACGAGACGACTTGCATAGTCGGATCCCAATCCATGTTGGCCCTTGCATCAATCTTAAAAAAAATACAGATTTTTTTTCGTCAGTGCGCCTTGTGTAACATTGCGCACCGATGCACTTGGTTATACTAGCGCACCACTGAAGAACAATGATAAAAAAATTAAAAAAAAAACAAAATATGTTTTTATCAGTGTGTGATTTGTAACATATGGCACCGGTGCACTATTACATTATGGAGCACCGCAAAACGTGTTGTTTTGGAAAAAAACCATTTTACAAACATACCCTACATTATTTTTGTTTCTGCCCTTTCTTCTCCCACTTGTTGTGATTTCAGAATTAGAGTTTTTCAGTTTATATTTATAGGGTTTGTATTACTAAATATAAGCCTAAGACATGCAACCAATGGGAGGATCTACATATTCAGATCTCAATCCATGTTGGCCCTTGTGTCAATCTTAAAAAATGACATTTTTTTTCGTCGGTGTCCCCTTCGTAACATAACGCACTGGTGTGCTTTGTTATACAAGCGCACTGCGCAAGTACAGTGATAAAAAATTAAGAAAACAAATTATGTTTTTATCAGTGCACCATATGTAACATATGACACCGGTGCACTATTACATTATGGCGCACCGCACAATGTGCTGTTTTGAAAAAAAACCATTTTACAAACATACCCTACATTATTTTTGTTTCTGCCTTGTCTTCTCCCACTTGCTGTGATTTCAAAATTAGGGATTTTCAATTTATATTTATAGGGTTTATATTGCTAAATATAAACCTAAGACATCCAACGAACGGGTTGACCTACATAGTCAGATGCCAATCCATGTTGGCCCTTGCGTAAATAAAAAATAAAATAAAATAATCGGTGCATCCTGTCTGAAAGAGTGCACCGGGGCGCTCTGTTATCACAGCGCACCCCGAAAGTTATATCATAAAAAAATAGAAAAATATGTAGTCGGTGCGCTATTTCATTATGACGCACCGCGAACGTTCAGTTTCGAAAAGAAAAAAAAACTTTCAAAAAATACAAACCTTACTTTCTTTTCGTTTCTCCCCTTTCTTCTTCTTCTTTCTATGATTCAGAATTAGGAATTTTCAATTTAGATTTATAGGGTTTGTATTGCTAAATATAGACCTAAGACATGCAACCAACGGGGCGATTAGCATAGTTGTATCATAATCCATGTGGGCCTTAGAATGATCTAAAAAAAACAGATTTTTTACCGGTGCGCCCTATGTAAGGTAGCGCACTGGTGCTTTTTTTTTTTACAAAAGCACGGGATAAGTAATGTGAAAAAATAAGATTTTTTTAACGGTGTGCCATATGTAAAATATAACACTAATTTATGCTAAAAAAACTAACACTAGACGATTTTTATTATTTTTATGATGGTTAACTGGTGCAGTCATTGACATGTAACACACCGGGGCTTCTTGTTGACATAGAGCACCATATGGTATATTATACTATTTTTGCGGTGCGTGGGAGTGACATACACACACCGACGTTGGTGTGTTCACCATGAATGGTGCACCGGTTTTTTGAGATTTTTTTTTTTTTTTTAATTGAGAAGTTGACAGTTTATTTAAAAATATATTATTGACTGATATGATACAAGTTTGATATTGTTAAAGAAATGACTGACAAGAGATCAAGTAACAAAAATATTGATAACACATCAAGAAAAGCAAAAAAGGCAAGTTCTTTGTAAATTTTTTACAAAAAAAATATTTTTGAACTATATGTAAGTTTAAATAATATGTATTGTTTAATGTGTAACATGTAGAGCCACAAAATGACGAAGCTCAATAAGATTATTTATGATCTAGGACCATAAAAACGTATAAGCTTGATGGAAAAATTGCAAAAGGATGAATTAGGTGAATGAAAAAATACTATCGATCCAACATGAGTTTCTTTTTTTAGTTTTAATTAATAATATAATTAAAATTATTATATAACATGTGTGAAAAATTCTATTAATTCCCCTCTGTTTAATGTTCTACAGGGACCAACAACTCAGAAAAGGAATGTTGTTCTAAGAAAAGAAAAAAAATAGAACATGCAAATGAAAATGAATTGCTCCTTAGCTCATCTGGAGTGGTGTTGGAAGTTAACAAAAGGGGGAAAAACTTTTACAAATTTTTGAGGGATCTAGTGGAACGAATGTATAGATGTTATTTCCACTTACAATACAAAAACCAATCCAGTGATTCCAAGAACTAGGTTTTATGTAAACTACAGGAAGAGTTTCCAGAGAATTGGTCAATGAGACATGTCAGACTTTTAATAGAAAAAATGTACAACAACAAAAAAGAATGAATGAAAAATTAATATTCCTTTAGATGTTTGTCTAGAATTATTTATAAATATCACTTTTGTGATACTTACTTTTCATATATCAATATAAAAATTAGATGGTTTATTGTCATGTTACATTTTCAGGAAGATTATGAAAATCTCAAAATATGAATGAGTTGATATCAGAAATATGCCAGTAGGAATGTCCAAAAAGGTGTACAAGGAAATGGTCAAAGAAATGGACAAAATTGCATCGCGGGAGGAGCCATCTCAACAAAAACGTGCTTCAAATGTAATATGTAATCATTGAATTTTTTGATCATTAGGTAAAATAAATAAACAATTTAGCATTAAATATTAATTTTCAGGTATTTTCTTGCAGAAAAAGAAAGAAAATGGAACCCACTCAGCACATAAAACAAGACGACAAGGAAAAAAATGATTGATATCTAAGTTTGTGAGTAATTTCTACTTCCTTATAACAACTTAACTAGATTTCATTTTTGTATTTTTAAGTTGTTTTACAAAAATCATTATTGAATGTCTCCAAATAGGTGCTAACATACAAAGAAGAACCATGAAAGGAATTGATTGAAATTGGTTTAAATATGGGTTGTCGTATATGTTGACATATCAGAACTTAATTGTGGAATTTGTAAGCATCTATCGAGCTTGTTTTACTTAGCTCCGTCTATAATTAATAGAAAAAATAAATCTTTATATTAAATATATGATTTCTTATGGGGTATAAAACTTGCAGGAAACAAAGTATGGCATTGTGCCAACAGATCAAATCTTGAAAGATGGCATGTTACATGGTTTTGAAAGAATGTGTATAGTTTATGAGTCAATTGTTGCATTGGTATGTCTTTTATTTTCGATTTACATTGATGTATATTATTTAATATTGTAATTTTCATTATTCTCACCAATGTATATACACTCATTACAGTTTATTTTTATGTTTGTAGATGGAAGAAGGTGAAGAAGAAGAAAAAAATCAACATCGTGAACAAAACATTGTTGAAAATAACCCAAGTCATCGAAGTAGCTCTAGCAGTGATAGCAGTTCAAGCAAAGAATGATGATCACTATGTTTGGATATAAAAGCAAAGAATTGTACAATTTTTGGAAAAAAGTCTGTGAAATCAGACATTTTATTTAATGTAATGGACATAGTGTCCCAATTGAAAGATAAAGGGATACCAATAACTGTCCCATTTTGTATGACAAAGAATGTCTTATTCATATATATATATATAATAAATGTTTTAATTTATTCTATTGCGTTCTCTATTGTCGCTATTGCATTCTCCATTGTCATTCTCAAATGCAGTAATAAAAATTTAATTCATATGAATATTGTTATAACATATATATGTGTCGAATTTTGATGAATAATGAATTTTAAAAAACCACAATAATTATGATATGATATAACAAATTAATCTAAACATCACATTCAAATCCATTAATAAAAATTTAATTAATATGAATATTGTTATAATATGTGTCGACTTTTGATGAATAATGAATTTAAAACAATCACAATAACTACACTACCATAGGTCGATGTTTCTAAAAAATACAAAATGAAAACCAGTGCGCTTGTATTATTAAGCACACCAGTGCATTTTTACTACCTATCGGGACCACACAAATACCAAAACCAATTAAAAATATCAAGGCATTTGTGCGGTACGGCGCTCCGGTGCGTTTATGTATCTATACGCACCGGTGTTGTTTTATGCCTATGAGCACCACACGAATACCGATACCAATTATAAATTGTGGTGCATCTGTGTGATACTATGCACCGGGGCATTTTTTTGTCTATACGCACTGGTGCATTTGGATGACCAATAGGCACCGCACGAGTACCGATACCAAATACAAATCTCGGTGCATTTGTGTGATAGTACGCACCGGGGCGTTTATGTGTCTATAAGCGCTGGTGCATTTGTATGACATATTTTCACCGTATGAATACCGATACCAATTGTAAACCTCGGTGCATTTGTGTGATATGATGCACCAGGGAATTTATATAAGCATACGCACCGGCACGTTGATACAACCTATGGGCACCGCTCAAATCCCAAGACCAATTAGAACGGCCCCATTCGTTGTATCACCAACGACAGGCCTGGTGCTGTTATTTTCCTTAATGGCCGGGTGCATTCTCCTTCGACCGCCCCGGTGCGCTGTCTACCGATACGCACCGGTGCGTAAAAACCTGATAAGAGCACCGATGAAAAAATATCCGTAATAACCTCTGGCCGCCCATTTTTTTTTTTTAGTTGTGTTGAATTTCTGTTAAAAGATCTGCCAAAACCTCCATTACCAGAAACAGATGTGGTAAAATATGTTTTTTTGACAATTTTGGCCAATTTTATAACACCAAAAACCTCCTTTATAACCTCCGCTAGAGGGTATTTTCCTTGTACTGGTTGATGAGCATACGACTTGAAAGTGAAGGTAAGTGGGCTAAAGGCCAAATGGGTTTTAGAAGGAAACACTCAGCAATGTACCACCTCATTACGCTTAGGCTCATTGTGGAGGAATGTTGTAATGATAAATCCAATATCTTTTCTTTCTTTGTGGACTTTAGAAAGGCTTTCGATATGGTACCTAGAAATAACCTATGGAATAGATTAGAAGAGCTAAAGGTTCCTTTCGAGTTGATAGCTGCCGCTATAAGGTTATATGAGAATGTAATTTCCAAGTTTAAGAGCAATGAGGGGTGGTTGAAAGATATTAACTGTAATATCAGAGTTAAACAAGTTTTCCCACTCTCCCCTACCCTATTTGGCATTTACGTCGATAAGCTAGAAGGTTGTTTAGAAGAAGGAGGCTATGCTGGCACGATCTTAGTTGGAATAGCCATCATCCTTCTTCTCTATGCTGACGATATTGTTCTTCTGGCAAGGTGCCCATCTGATCTTGAGAAGAAACTAAGACTTCTTAAGGATTTCTTCTCTACCATGGGTATGACTGTTAACACTAACAAAACAAAAGTTATGATTATCAAATCCAAGAAGGACACTTACGCCAATTTTGTGTATGACAATAACAACTTGGAGGAAGTGTCTTCTTACAAGTACCTGGGAAATGATATTCATCACAAGTTCAACTGGAACTATAACATTGAGAAAAGGATTAATGCAGGGTGGAAAGATTATTTTGGTCCTGAAAATAATTGTAAAGTAGCAAACCTTGTGATGTGGGATAAAAATAAGCTCTCTTTGAAACTTTAATCACTCCTTCTATATTTTATGGATGTGAGGTTTGGGATTGTAGCCTCTCTAGAGAATCCTGGACAAAGATTGAGCAAATCCAAAAGTGTTTTATAACGTATAACCTCAAAATTAAAAACAATACACCCTATCCTATTCTCCTTATAGAAGTGGGCCTTTCCCCTATCGAGAGCCTAGCTATGACTAGGCTCCTGTTGTACAAGCATAAAATCAATAACATGGGAGACCTTAAACTTCCTAAGCTAGCTTTAAATTTCAGCCAAAACCACCTAAGGCTCAAATGAGGTTGGTATAAAGATACCAGGGCCTAGTTAAACCATTGGGAGATCGATGAAAATGTTGCATTGCAAAATATTAATAACATTAAAAATATTGTTACCTCTAAGTTTAAAGAGAAAATGTGGTGTGAGAAATATTTAGAGGCTAAAAAAAATTAAGATATTATAAGGAGGTCATCAACCCTACTCTAG
The DNA here is from genome assembly GCA_034641835.2 of Pinus albicaulis. Classification (NCBI taxonomy): domain Eukaryota; kingdom Viridiplantae; phylum Streptophyta; class Pinopsida; order Pinales; family Pinaceae; genus Pinus; species Pinus albicaulis. The sequence goes on along the minus strand of CM076578.1, from coordinate 98,364,243 downwards.
AAGATCAAAAGTATCTCTCTGTTTTAACTAGCTCAAAGAAAAAAATTAATCTAACCAAGATAAAAACAAACAGTCATGAGCTCCATAGTGAAACAAGTTGTTGGGCAGTTCCTAAAACACCATGGGTGGAAAGGATCTGCCATCTCTGTGTGAATACGAACATTGAGGATGAAAATCACTTCCCCTTAGAGTTCCCTATGTACACCCACATTAGATCTCAGTTTTATAATATTTTTTGCAATACTGACCTTCCTAGCCTTTTAACATGTCAAAATTATAGTGAGCTTGAGACACTTCTCTCCAAGCTCTTTGAGCATAGGAGTACAATTTTAAAACAAACTAAATAATTCGTTTCTTTGGGTCCGATAGACCAAAGTTTGGTCTCATTGAACGCTAACCATCATCATCATCATCAATAATATTCTTTTAGGTTCATTCAATTTTTTGATAAACTCTTAAATGTGCAAACAACTTTTCCAATAGTTTCCAAAAACTTAACTAATGAAATTGGAAAACCTTTCTCTCTATCAACATTTATTCCTTAAACCTTACATGGTTCGATTTAGACACACCTATTTCAAAATCACCATAGAGTTTGTGTCCAACAAATAGCTCACCCAACAGTGTTTACAAATCCTTATAGTGGTGAACAACCTCCCCTTCAAGGAATCTCGACAATGAACATCAAACATCTACATAAGGTGACACAAACATTGTTGAACATTGAACCATAACCAAACTAGAAGTATGCATGAAAATATATGTTTTACCACCATATGCCCAATGCATTATGTTATATTTTAATTTTTGGATATGTGCTTCTTTATATCCCTTGAAATCATGCATATATTTGGTATTTCCATATTTATCTTCCCGAGTATATAATTTTTGGAGTGCTTAATTCTCTATGGATGAATCATTGCAATATTAGGTTAAGTAATTGATGTTTTTTCACATCATAAATAACTTCCCATGTGTTATAGAGTTTGACCCTTTCTTTGCAAACAAGAGTTTTTTCCTAATTTAAGTACTCCCCCTTACACTCATTTCACTTACAACTTAGTCAAAGCATTTATAAAAAGACATTGTATAGTGTCCTTTTCTTATTTTTATTTTAGTGTTTACAAAATTTTTACTCGCTCAAATAGGCACCATTAAAGCATCATGATATATGAAAATGAACTATCTTGCATGTGACCAACCGCAACACAGAATACACTTTCACAACAACATGACTTAATTTTTGATGACGTCTAATTTACCTCATGCCATAAAATTGGTAACTTTTGACCTTCACTAGAATCATGACGCTTTCTGTACAACAGGATGCTCTTTGTGTTGGGTGTGGAGCCCAATTATCTTGTTTATTTTGTATCACAATGTTGGACCCCTGTACCTTAATGGGGTGGCAAAGCCACCCGTAATTAAACACTGCCTGAGGGGTCCAGGGGGGGGGGGGGGGGGGGCAGCTACGACTTTATGGAGCCCCCCCCTGGCAAGGGGTTTCAGAGGCAGCACCCCCGAAGCTAAAAACAAATGTAAAATTGCCTTGTAAAAGTATAGTAATTTCTAGTCAATCTAGGCCGTTCATTAGGCGGATGATCTGACAGTAGAAGTTATGTTTAGTTTAGGGTTTTTTGCCCTAGAAGGCAACCCCTCGCTTTGTATGAGGGTATTGTATTGCGGCTGTGTATTGTATGTGTATTCTTAGAGCGAGAAATAGATAGGGAGACTGTGAGAGAGAACAACAGATATTACAAAGGATCTGTTGTAGGTTGTGTCTCTTCATTTTGCTGGATAATAAAAAGGAATAACTGACTGTTTGGGGTGGACGTAGCCCAAACTGGGTGAACCACGTATATATGTGTCTCTCTAGTTTTATGTGTTTTGTGTGCTTGTATTTTCCAGATATTTTATGTGTTACTGTAATATATAATTTTCTAACACTTTACATCCTTGATCAATTATACAATAGATATAAATTCAATGCATAATCTCCCCTAATCTCTGATTTCTCCATTACTTTTAGCAATCACATTTATAATTATTCATATTTTCTACAAATTTTTATTGCTTAGATCTATACACCATCTTTAATAATTTCTCATTAATCTCATAATATACCAACTATATAAAAATATAATATTCTATAAATTTTTAACAAAAATTATACTTAAAAAACTTAAATTTATAATAATAAGTATTCACTACCCAACATCAATGCATGTAAAAGATAAAATAATACCAAAATTATAAAATCGTTCCTTTATGAACAAAATATAAATATTTAATCCTTTCAACTTCCTCAAGCTTCCCACGAAATTAAAAGAATGTTTATGAATAATGGTGAGAAGTATATTGAAGTATTTTTCGTATTCTCCATCAAATTTTAACAATAAAAATTATCTTTTCTTTTTATCTTATGATATCTGAAATATTATATTTTAAGTTGTTATTTTTAATTTTTTATCCTTTCCACACAAAATTTGGACTTTTAGAACTTTTATTAAAATGTAATATTAAAAAAAAAATTTCTATAACAAAAATGTGGTGATGGTTGTCATATATATATATATGTTATTTTTAAAGAAAGTTTTATAGTTTAATGTTTATATTAAAGTAATTATTATTAATAATTTTGTGGTTATCTTCAATTCACTGTTTTTTAATTTAATATAGAAGAAATGTTGTAATATCTTATTTTGTTAAACATTTTGACTCCTTTAATTTACATAAAAATATAAGTAATTAATAAATAAATAAAATTTATTTCAATTATTCAATTTATCATTCATAGTTTTTTGGTTCATCTCATTGTTTTTCCCATGGTATTCTTAATCCATGGTTTTTTCCATGGTATTTTTCTCTAATGTAACTTATTTAAAGGTATAAAATTCCTACTCTTGTTATTTGATTCTCTCAAATAACATTAAAAAAATAACACAAATTAAAAAATGAAATCAATAATTAAAATAAAATTGAGGTATTTTTAATTTTTTTAGCTACAAATTGTAACAACACATCATTTTTCCCATAGTATTCTTAATTAGTAGTTTCTCTCATAGTATTCTTCTATAATGTAGCCTATTTAAAAACACAAAATTTTATAGAATTTAAAACAACCATCCTCTTATACCATGTAAATTTTAGCTATTTTTTAACTCTCGATTTTGAAAACCCATATCCTTGATCACATAACACTAAAACCCTTGATCACATAACACTAATAAATTAAAAATATATTAGCTGAGTTACCCATCCAAAGGCATTCAAAAAATCTCAACGGAGTTATCAATCCAAGGACAAAAACCAAGTGATCAAAGGAAGCCTATTGACTATTGCTCATTTTGGATATGTAACAAAAGGAGAATATTTCTATAATGTTTTGGAATGTCATAAATATGAAAGGCGTTTCCACAAATTTGTCAAGTGCGTTGAATGGTGTCATATTAATGTAGTTGTAAGCTCTAAATGGAGAGGAAAGAGGGGAAAGCTGTCTTTAAAAATGACACGTTACATTATCACAAATATAATGGGATGAGAGAATAACTCCCGTGTGAGCTAATTTTGTTTTAAGTCAACAACCTCTTAAAACCAAACCATGTGATAGCCCTTTAAACTTAACGTGGTTATAGTTCCCCACGGTTATAGATATTATTTTATTTTATTTGGATAATAGTTTTAACAATAGTAAATAACTAATATTTATTTTTATACCTTTTTATTTAATGTTCATATATATACATTTTCTGAGATTTTCATTACTCTCTAATTTATTATATCAATTTTTTTTTAATATTTTAAAAATGATTTTATATTACAATTTTTTTTTTTGGGTATGATATAGTATTTGTATGCAATGTGTTTAATATAAAATGTTAAATTTCATATAAAGAAGTCATTGCTTAATTAATACTTGTATTATAATAACAATAATATTTTTTCAAGTTTATTTAATGTCTTGATAAATTTGTAAATGTGTAAATAACTCTTTCAATAATTTCCAAAACTTAACTAATGTAATTGAAAAACCTTTCCTTCTTTCGACATCTATTTCTTAAATTTTACTTGGTTTGATTTAGACGCACCTATTTCAACATCACCATAGAGTTTGTGTCCAACAAATGGCTAACCCAACAATGTTAACAAGTCCTTACAGTGGTGAACAGCCTACCCTTCAAGGAAGCTCGACAATGAACATCAAACATCTACATAATGTGACACAAACATCTACATTATCGAACATTGAACCATAACCAAACCATAAGTATGCATGCAAATATATGGTTTACCACCATATGGCCAATACATTATGTCATATTTTAATTTGTGGATATGTGCTTCTTTATATCCCTTGAAATCATGCATATATTTGGTATCTCCATCTTTATCTTCCTGAGTATATAATTTTTGGAGTGTTTAATTCACAATGGATGAATCATTACAATATTAGGTTATCTAATTGAATGTTACTTCTCATCATAAATAGCTTCCCAAGTGTTATAGAGTTTGACCCTTTCTTTGCAAACATGAGTTTTTTCCTAATTTAAATTCTCTCATTTACACTCATTTCACTTACAACTTAGTCAGAGCATTTATAAAAATACATTTTATAATCTCTCTTTGTTAGTTGAATTTTAGTGTTTATAAAATTTTATCTCACACAAAAAAGAACCATTAAAGCATCTTGATATAATACAATTTCACAACAACATGGCTTAATTTGTTATGACCTCTAAGTTACCTCATTCCATGAAAATTGGTAACTTTTGACCTTCACTAGAATCATAACGTTTTCCATACATGAAGATGCTCTTTACATCCTTTATCAATTATACAATGAATCTAAATTCAATGTATAATCTCTTGTAACATCTTCTTTGCCCATTTCTTCTCGCAATCATACTTATAGTTATTCATATTTGCTACCAATTCTTATTGCTCAGATTTATACATTATTTTTATCAAATTTTCAATACTCTCATAATATACTAACTATATAAACAAATAATATTCTAAAATCTTTTAACAAAAAAATTATACTTCAAAAATTTAAATTTATATTTATAATGATAAGTATTCACTAGTCATAAACATAAATTTGTGAAAAAAGATAAAATAAAATACCAAAATTATAAGATTTTTACTTCATGGACAATATACAAAGATTTAATCCTTAAAGCTTCCAAGGAAAATAGAAGAATGTTTATGACTAAGGATTAGAAGTATATTTAAGTACTTTTCTTATGCTCCAACCAATTTTAATAATAAAAGCTATTTTTAATTTCTATCATGTGAAATATTATATATTATATTTTAATTTGTCATTTTTCATCTTTAGAAGTTTTAATTCTAATTTAATTACTTAATATCACATTAAAATTAAAGAAAATATTTTTATAACAAAAATGTAGTGAGTGTATATATATGTGTTATTTTTTTAAAGTTTTCTAGTTAATGGTTACACTAAAGTACCTATTATTAACTGTCGTTGTTACTATTAATATTTGAATATTAAATATTATTAGTATTAATATTAATTATTATATAAATTATTAAAAACTTTAATTGCTTAGAGACGCTCTAATCCAATATGGAAGAGATGTTAGAGATGCTGTAATGTATTATCGTGTTAAACATTTCGACTCCTTTAAATTATATAAAAATATAAATAAAATAAAAAAATGTAATTAATAATTAAAATAAAATAGAGTTCAATTATTCATTTTATCATTCATAGTTTTTTAGTTCACCCTATAGTTTTTCTCATGGTATTCTTAATCCATGACTTTTTCCATGGTATTATTCTCTAATGTAGCTTATTTAAAAGTATAAAATTCCTACTGTAATGTCATGTTTGTTGAGTTAAAATTTTGTCAAATTACATTAAAAAATAAATGAAATTTTAAAAATGAAATCAATAATTAAAAAATAATTGAGTTATTCTTAATTTTTTAAGCTCCAAGTTGTGACAATGCATCATTTTTCCTGTAGTATTCTCAACCTGTGATTTTTCTCATGGTATTATGCTCTATTGTAGCCTATTTAAAGGCATAAAATTTCATAGGATGTAAAACAACCATAGTCTCATGCCATGCAAACTTTAGCTATATTTTTACTCTAGGTTTTGACAACCCATTCCCTTGATCACATTGAACTAATAGATTCAACAAATATCAGCTAAATTTTCAATCCTAATAAATTCAACAAATCTCAGCTGAGTTACCAATCCAAGAAACAAAAACCAAGTAATCAAAGGAAGCCTATTGACTAAGGGTTCTTTCTCATTAATTGAAGGTGGATATCTCCAAGCTAAGATTAGATGGTCATCGAATAAGGCCTGCGATTTTGACTCAAAGAAAATCTTACAACGATATCATTTGCAAAGAGAAATTTTATGGTTTGAAGTTGCAATAAACATATGAGATCAACAAATTAAAGGTCTATGGATCTCCTTCCAAAATGATTTTGCATAAATTTGATAATAGTATCACATAAAAAAATATTTTTGTATTTAACCATAAATCTAACTCTAATTTAAACTTTGTATAATTAAAAAAATGAAATAAAAAATCAACTTTTCTATTCCCATCTAGGTCTTATTTTAATAAGAAAATTATGTTTAAGGGAGGTGGGTCATGTTATGAAAAAATTATTGTGACCTATTTTTATTAAGACCATTTTTCAATAAGGATTATATGTTTAGCCTTGGAAACATAAGAGTTAACTTTATATGTTTTTATAAATTTTTAATTTATTATTATATTTTGAAGTTGTTCAAAATTATTATGAACTAAAATTTTTTAGAAGTTTATAAAAATAATGAAACATTTATTATCGGTATTAGAAAGTTTTATTAAATTAAATGAAATTGAAAGGTATGAAATGTTCTCATAGACCATCTAAATTCAAAAATGATATATGAAAATTATTGACCATCTAATTAAATGCATAGATTGGATGTGATTTAATAGTTATCTTTTTGTGCCCAAAAGTGCTTTTCATTTACACGAGCAAGAGCATATGGCTGAGGAGGGAATAATTTGAAATTTTATTTTGGTCTTCAAGGAAGCAAAGGGTCTAGGCCTCTAAGAGAATAATTTGAAATCTTATTTTAGTTTTCAAGGAAGCAAAGGGTATAGGCCTCAAACTTCGACCAATGTCATCTTAGTGTTAGCTAGTACTATAAATCAACCTTTCGAGAAATATGTAAATTTATTAGTACTCTAAGATTTAGTTCCAATCAAATTTTAATTTCAAATTTAAACTTTATAAAATTTTGAAATTTTAATTTGATGAAATTAAAATCGCAGTAAGATAAGTTAGATTAAATTATTATTAATACTTTTATATATATATATTTTCAATTTTTTTCCACAAAAAAATGTAATTTCATTCATTTTAAACAAAATTACATTTTGCATATACACCAAGGAAGTTGGTGCATTCATCAGGGTGTATCCACGACTGGCACTAACAATAAATTTAACTTAAATCATGTTAAAAACAAAGACACCAGTATTTAAACCACTTATGAAAAACTTTTAAAAATAAAGATTTGAAACGAAGAACAGTTCCTAAAAATAACACATAAGATGTAACTGCAGAATCTAAAATCGGATAGTCCCTCTGATGATAGAGAGAAAAGATAAAAAAACTCACATTATATAAGCTACGCTACTCCAAAAAATCGTAGAGTCTAGAAACCTCTATCATTGGAAAAAACGAAGCCAAATATAGAAAAAGAAAACATGGGTTGTTCCATGTCTCAGAAAAACCTATATCTCATCCATATGGCCTATGGTAGTATTTAGATATGTCTTGACCCTGAATGAAAATCACTTGCCAGAGCCGCCTATCTAAGAGAGTGTCTTCCTTAGATAACCTATCTGCATCCTAGTTCCTTGTTCTGAAGATGTGTCTGCAAGAGAAATGATGGAAGGAAAGACTTGGTATACAAATGTCCTCCATAATATTGATCAAATGGATATTTCTGCATTTTTGTACTGCTAGAAAATTATATATTACAAAGCAATGGAACACATAAAATATTGCAGAAACACAAACACATAAAACACATAAAACAAGAGAGACACAAATATACGTCGTTCACCCAATTTGGGCTACGTCCACGAAGAAAAAACTAGTCCTTCCTTTTATATTATCCAACAAAATGAAGAGATACAACCTATAACATTTTTTTTGTAATTTCCTCTTCACCCTCACACAACCACCTCTCTCTTTCTTGCTCAGAATATACACATACACAACCACAATACAATTCCCTCATATAAACTGAGGATTGCCTTCTAAGGAAAAAAACATTAAATTAACATAACTTATACCATCAGATGATCCACCTAATAAAAGACCCATAGTGACTACGAAATTACAATATTTACAAGGCCATAAAAGATCTCTCTATTTCTAGCGATCCATACACCTCAACAAATGATGAAAGCAAGAGGCTTTATGATTTTGTTCACCCAATATTATGTCTTTTTTAACCAAGAGACAACGAAAGTATGACCCTCCCAGCTTCATTTCATCCCCAAAAATGCTCTACATTCATTTGAGACCTGCTGAATGAATAGACACATTACAAAAAGGTGATCTGACTATTTGTTCGCCTTTGCAGAAGGAGCACCATCCTGGGCCAATGGGATATCTTTGCTGCAAAACCTCCCATGTTGGGACCTTTTTCGCCATGATGCACCAACCTCTTTTCCTTCTGAGGAAATTTTTCCTTCCAAATATCTCTCCACCATCACTCTACATCTTAAAATTGTGCTTCGACATTTAGGAAAATATAGCCCAATTTTGGAGTGTAAATTTCCAAATTGGTGGATACCCACATCAATTCATCCTCTTGATCATTAACTCTTATATGAGCCCTGGACAAGGAATTCAAGTACCTTATCCATTAATCTTGAAGCACTTCAATTTTTTTTAAGGAATCAACATTAAGCCAACCTTATCTCCATAAATTTGTTTCCATTTAGTTATCAATCTTGCAGAGTATAGTATAACCTTCATCCCTAAAGTGAAAAATAATATTTTGAGAAAATGTATGGTCTCCCCCACTTCCTGGCCTGGGATCATAATCCAACATGACCTCGTGTCTGTCCCTAACTTTCCAAGCCAGAACATAAGTAATTAAATTAAAATAATTTAAAAATTCCCTCAAAACTGATGAAATATCACCTCTGGATCAGTTTTGTCTCCTAATCCAGTCCTCCAATGAGTCTCCCCTTATATAATTATGGATAAAAACCTTCATCCACAAGTTGGTGGTAGTGAGAAGTTTCCATCCCGCTTTTGCTGCTAGGATTTTGAAGAACAGGAAGATATTTTTTAATCCCCATCCCCCCAAGAGTTTTGGAATTTCAATTCTTAACCATTTAACCCATGGGAGGATAGAAGCCTCCTGAGTGCCATCCCAAAGAAATTTAAAAAAAATCCACATAGATTTTTCCAAAAATCCCTTTAGAATCCATTCCAATGAAATCTGATTGACTAGAATCAATTCCATCACATATTTAATAAGAACTAGGTTTCCATATTTGGAAAACCATATATGACTCCAACAAGACAACCTATTTTCCAACTTTTTTTAATAACCAAAACCAATCTTCAATTTTGTAACTATTTGGTTTTAAGTGGAATCCCAGGTATTTAAGACCAAAATCAAAATTTAGGGTCTCAAAATGAAAGAACGTATTGATGAAATCAATCTCCTACAAATAAAAATTGTGAGTAGTAATAGTGGATATTGATTCATTTATTACCATCCCAATCACATTATAGAAGAGATCAAGGATATCATTCAGAGTTTGCACATCCCTTCTAGATCCATCACAAAACATTAATATGTCATCAAATGATAGTAAATGAGTAATAGCAAGAGTTATGGAAACACTTACACCTTTAAACTCACCACTTTTCTTGTCAACGTTTAACATCCAACTAAGGCCTTTTGCCACTATGAGGAAAAGGAGAGGTGATAAGGGACATCCTTGTGGAAGGCCCCATTTAACTCTGAAAAAAAAAAGAGACGATGCACTATTGATGAGGATTACAAAGGAAATTGTCTACAAGTAACTTCATTATCCAATTGATGAAGGGGAACTAAAACCCCACATATGATAGAAGAAGGCAGATAAAAGTCTAGTTAACACGGTTGTAGACCTTCGAAAGGTCAATTTTGAAAAATGCACCTTTTAGATTTTCAGTTTTAATACTGTGGAGACATTATTGTTCCACCCATACCACCTCATGGATATGCCTTCCTTCAAAGAAACCAAATTGTTCACTAGATATAACTTTTTAGAGAACAAGTTTAATTCTTTGACATATAACCTGTGAGATAATTTTTTCTACACAGTTGCATAGTGAAAAGGGAATGAACTCATCAAAATAGGATGGGTTATTTTCTTTTAGAATTAAAGAAATGAAGGTTTAGTTTAAGGCTAGGATAATTCTACCCTCCCTTTTGTATTCATTAACCAATTTCAATAAATCATCACCTAGAAATTCAAAGAAGCCACTAAAGACTTCCATAGGCCACCTATCCATTCCTGGAATTTTGTCCTTTTGGAAGCTTAATATAACTATTTTTAGTTATTATTTAGTCACTTCATCCATTAGATATTTCTTGTCCTCTTATTCCACAAATATCAAGTAATAATAAGCCATCTTGATGACCTTGGCAATGGTGATACCCCTTGGTTCTTTGAAGACGTTTCCAAAATGGTTCCTTCCTAGGTCTACCAGTCCATCAAAACTGGTGACCTAACTTGGTCTATATTTGAATGTTAGTTTTTTTGTGCTAATTTGATATTCATATTTAAAATTTATTGCTGATCTTATGCTTGATGTACATAGGTTTCCTTGGTATTTATTAGTGCCAAACAGGTAAATTAAATAAGTTTTATGATTGAATTAAAGAGCATAAAGTATGAATAAAAAATGTTAAACAACAACAAAAATAAGTATAGTAAACCATCACAATTGATCTATCAACATAGATTTTTGATGAAGGAGTTCATCCCTCCTAGGCTACATCTCCTTGGTCCAACTTCTATGGCTTGGGTCTCTGTATTAGCTAAAAAGTGCAAAAAATATTGTTTACATTCACGTACAACTCTTTAAACATGCTTCAATGAGTCTAGAATATCCAAACCTGTTGGAAATGCCTCTTCTTGCTCTCAATTTGGTTGAAAATTTCTCCAAATATGGTCAAAAAAAAATTTCCTAGGTAATCTCCTCCAAATCTGGAGAAGACTCTAGTTAAGAGTGCCAAATTTGGGGGTAGCTCCTAAAATGGTGGTTCCACCGAAAATTATGCCAGTTTAACTGTTATTTTAATTAAATTTTAAGTGGATATTGGCATGGTGATAAGTGTGGATTAAATGTGCTAAGTGTGGTTCAACTAAAATGCATTTAAATGAAGGATTAAAACCTTTATATATATATATATATATATATATATATATATATATATATATCGGTCCCCAAAACCTTTGAACTATAGTAATAATTCGGACCATTGAATAATAATGCGGACCTTTGACATTACAATAACATTCGACCATTGCATATGAATTCCAGAGTTTGGAATATAATAATGGAGTTTGACCTTCAGCAAGGTCCACCAGAGGGGGCACGTGGCGGCCTTAGCTGCACCACGTGTCAGCTTCTAGTTGGCCTCTCCATCCATATATATATATAAATATTCTCATTCAACCTTAGGAGAAAATCCATAAAATAATTTCACCCTTAAACCAATTCGGTGAATCCTGATGTGGCACTTGTCACAGTGTCATTGGGAAAAAATGAAGAATATTCCTAGAATATACTTTGTATGCCGACTGGGTTGCCATGTCATCCTTCTATCGTGTTTTGCAAATTTTTTACTTATTTATGAAAACGAACAACAGGCTCTATCTTCTTCATCCGGACTTTGTTTTCAACAAAATGAATTATGTCAGATCCCTGGTGATGAGCTCTCCACTATCGTTCAGTTTCCAATCAATTCTGAGCACTTTCATTTTTTATCTTTTACACTGGGAACCTGATCATTCCTCCCCACTAGAAACCTTTTGGATCCCGGAATCTCTCTTATTACAGATTATGTGTATGAGGGTACTATTCCCTCACCCTTCTAGTCTCTATCCACTGAAATTTTCCCATTTTCATCAAATTGTGCTTTTCACAAAAAACTTAGCTTTTTCCTTGACCCTTGCGACCTTCTCTTGTTGTCGTTGACACCATCATGTTGCAATTTCCCTAAATTTGTAGAGCAACAATCTTTTCTTGCATAAACCATCTTGTTCCTACCTTGGTCATCAATCAAAGGAAACTTAAAAATTGTCTCACCTTGCACACTGTTGCCATGTCGATTCTTAACTGATCTTGCTTTGTAGTTACATCGACTCTTTACCAAGTATCTTCACCATTGCCATGTACTCGTTGGAAAAAAAAAGAACTTGTGGAACCCATGCCTTCTTTGTTAAATCACTTTATCTCTTTCTGTTTGACCTTTTCACTCTCTTTCACCGACATCTTGTTTCCAGCACTGCTCAACACCATTGTTGACTACTGCAAATGTTTTACATATTGTTCACCTCCTTTCAAAGGAAACCTGTTAGATTCCTAAAACATCTCATTACAAGCATAAGCAACATTAATGAAATCAAAATTTTCATGTGATGCATCTTTTTGAATTTTTTTATTCAAAACATCTCTATGTTTGATCATTAACAATGTCAAATTCTGACTTGCATTCACTATCCTCTTCATTTCTCCTGCATTTTTAAGAGACAAAATTGTTTTATATTCTTATGTGATCTAATTATTTACTCAATACCATCTTTAAACAAGTGATACTTATTCTCATGGTGATGAAATACTACTTTCCTATCATAAATATAACGACTTCCCAAAATAATACCTGATATCTCAAGCAACACCACATCAAGTTCAACTTCATCAAGAAAGTTTGAATTGATTGCGAATCTTAGTATGCACTTCCTTGTAATCTGCAAGTTTTCATTCTTGCATATACACCCTAAAGGATAAGGTCTTGGATATATAATAGTTTCAAGGTGTAGCTACTTAACCAAGTCTTCGAAAATCAAATTAGCTTGTGACCCACTATCAAAAAGTATCTATCTTGGTATGTTTAGAGACGACTCTAATATGGAAAAGTTATATTCTTATACCTTCATCTTGAGTGACATTGGAAAATTTTGAATAAATAGTGTTTGCTATGTTCTTACCTTTCAAACCCATGGCTGTAATCTTTGTCTCATCTCCTGAATCTGACCCTAATTCATGTTCAATTATAGCAACTATTTTCTCCTTTTATTTGGATTTCAGTTTGTTTGGCTTCAACTCTGGATGAAGTTGCAAACAATGGTCTTCATCATGGCCATTCTTCAAACAATTTTTACATGTGAGTTTCTCCTTCTCTCTTCTGACAGAGCTTTTTCTCTTTCCTCTTCCATAAAACTTGTCCTTTCCTTTGCCCTCGCTATCACTTTTATCATCTATGTTATGTTTCCATATTTCTTATAAATGTGTGGCTTAAACACAAACCTCATCTATGTTTGTGGGATTAAACATGAGAATAGTGTGCCTAAGGTAACTGTGCAAACACCAAATGTACTTTAACAAAGTTTCTTGAGAATATAAATTAATACCCAAAATTAGAGCTCTTCTCCTAAACTCATGAGTATAATCTTGCACACTTTGCCCTTTCAATTGTCTAAAATTTTTCCAATCCATAATGGTTGTTTTCATGTAATATAAGGGATAGAATTTCATTTTAATGGAAGCAATAAAACTTGACCAAGAGAGAGATATCTTCTTGTATTTTTTAATCTCTTCTTGAGTCCTTACTTCCCACCATACAAATGCAGATCCTTCCATCCTCAACGAAGCTAATTGAAGCTTTATGTCATCTTTATGAAGGTTTTGAATCCTGCAATAAACCTCCAATTGACGTATCTAATTGTCTAATATTTCTGCATTTACCTCGCCATTATACATTGGAAGCTCAAATTTGACATCAAGTTTGAGTAAGGGTGTTTTTCCTCTTGTGGTCCTTGAGTGAGTGTGGGTGGTTTTTTTGGTGGAAGTGGAAGATGATGCTGAAGGAGATGATGAGGATGATGAAGATGGTGGATATGGAGGTGGATTTCCTCCACTGTACTTTGACTCCTTTTCTTCATCCTTCTTATCATCTGAAGTTCCTTCTCCATGTGGAGGCTTAAAACCTTCTCCTTCCCTCCCAGCAGTAAATTCACCAAACATAATTATAACCATCCTCTTTATGTCATTGAAGAATTTCTTGACCTCATCCTCTTCTGAATGACCTTTATTCTCTCCAACACCTCACATTCTGGCTATGGAATCAAGCTCAACTTCTGGTGCGTGTACCTCTTCAATCAACTGAGCTTCTGATGCAACTTGTGCCTCTTCAATCTTAGATTTTTGAGATAAAACTTGAGGTGCTTCAAGTGAAGCTGTGAGTGGAAATTTTGGTGGAGATGCTGCCCTTGTGGCCCTCCTTCTTGTGGTCCTAATATCAGGACTTGCAACCAACAATTTCCCTTCACCTCTCTGCAATTTTAACCTTTTAAGAATCACAAATTTGCAACCATTAAAACCCTACTTGCACAAAACTCAAGAAAATATCAAGAAAATAACCTTAGCAACCCCTGCTCTGATACCAGCTTGATCTGAATTTGAATGTTAGCTTTGTTGTGCTAATTTCGTCTTCAGATTTAAATTTTATTTGTTGATCTTATGCTTGATGTACATAGGTTTCCTTGGTGTTTATGAGTGCCAAACAAGTAAATTAACTGATTTTTATGAGTGAATTCTAGAGCATAAAGCATGAATAACAAATTATAAATAGAAACAAAATCAAGTACAACAAACCATCAAAATTGATCCATCAACACAGAGTTTTGATGAAGGAGTTCACCCCTCTTGGGCTACATCTCCTTTGTTCGACTTCCATGGCTTCGGCCTCTCTATTAGCTCAAAAGTGAAAAAATTGTTGTTTACATTCCCCTACATCTCCTGAAACATGCTTCAATGAGTCCAAAATATCCAAATATGTTAGAAATGAATCTTCTTTCTCTCAATTTGGTCGAAAATTGGTCCAGATATGGTCAAAAAAAATTCCTAGGAAATCTCCTCCAAATTTGGAGAAGACTCCAGTTAAGAGCGCGAAATTTTGGGGAAGCTCCTAACATGGCAGTTCCACTGAAAATTCTGCTAGTTTAACTGTTGTTTCAATTAAATTTTAAGTGGAGATTAGAATGGTGATAAGCGCGGATTAAATGCGCTAAGCACCATTTATCTAAAACACATTTAAATGAAGGATTATGGTAATTAATTTACGCTTAACCATTAATCCTGAGCAATAATCCTTAACCCCACTCCTGGTCATAAAGTGTGGTCTTATGGGAGGGGTCTGGCATGAGGGGCTAGCCCCTCCATACCCCTGCCAAACAAACAGCTGAAATTTAAGCATATGTCGGAACCGTATAGGGTTAAGTCCCGTGACGATGGTGTATTGGTAATGGAGGAGAGTATTGTGGGGGAGGTCGTAGGGTCAAACCCCGACCTCTGCCCAATCGCTACATAAAAATTTTCCACGAATACCATAAGGTTTAAAATCTTAATATATATATATTCCATATACGCCCATAATATATTAGTCCCCAAAACCTTTGAACTCTTGTAATAATTCAGACCATTGAATAATAATGCAAAACTTTGACATTACAATAACATTTGACCATTGCATATGAATTCCAGAGTTTGGCATATAATAATGCAATTAGACCTTGGATAGGGTCCACCAGAGGGGACACGTGGCGGCCCCTAGCTACACCACGAGTCAGCCTCTGGTTGGCTTGTCCATCCACATATATACACACACACACACACACACACACACACACACACACACACACACACATATATATAGATAGATAAATTCTCATTCAACCTTAGGATAAAATCCATAAAAACATTTCACCTTCAAACTAATTCGGCGAATCCATCCTGCTGTGAAACTTGTCACAGTGTCATTGGGAAAAACTAAAGAATAATCCCAGAATATACCTTGTATGCTGACTGGGCTACCATGTCATCCTTCTGTCCTATTCTACAAATTTTTTAGCTATTTAGGAAAACAAACAACAGGCTTTATCTTCTTCATCCATACTCTGTTTTCGATGACATGAATTGCGTCAGATTCTTGGTGATGAGCTATTCACTTTCATTCAGTTTCCAATCAATTCTGAGCACTTTCATATTTGAGCTTTTACAATAAGTACCTGATCATATCTCCGTAAGTGGTCATTTGATTTCAATATAGTATTTTGCATTTTTCACCTCTTCCCATAGGCCTATAATAACTTGGTATTTACATTACCTTTTTCCAGCCAGATCACTATGCTCCTTAATCTCCATTCTGCCTCCTGATAAATAAGGATCTTCTTGCACCTTGTGAGCAGTCTAACTAGCTCCTCCCTATAGACTTGATCCCTAAAACCCTCCTCTGATGAATCAAAGGGAAATCCCAACTATTTTTCAATGTTTAAAAGTTCCTCATCCTCTATGTGTTTTTTCTTTGCTTCCGACTCGTTTGAAAACACCTTTAAACTTTTCAAATTATTCACAAAATTTTGAAATGCAGAAATATCATTTCCTTGGTCATAGTGTCTCCAATTTGTGGAGACCATTTGTTTGAAACTATAGTCCTCCATCCATTCTTCATTCATCTTGAATGGGTTTGTCGGTTTATGTGATTATCCCTTAACTTCCAATAGAACCAAAAAGTGATTAGAGACCCCTCCCACACAAATCCATTGCCTTATAACCCCAAAACTTTGGATGGTGGCCTCCACCACTAGGAACTGATCAATACACTTTGACACTCTATCCTCTCTTACCCTGTGATTTTTCCAGGTAGGCTTGATCTAGATAGGTTGAACATCAACAAGATTGCACAAATATAGATGGTGGGAGAAAAATTCTAAGAGAACGTCCAATGTTATACACGATTTATGATTGCGGACAAAAGTGTCTCCCCTAGGTTTGATGGCCAACCTAGAACTATAAAGAAACAAGGAAGCCAATGCTTTCCTTAAATTAAATAGATGATGGAATTAATCCTACCTAGAATCCGTCACATAATTCGTTCCTTCTTCAGCTTGAATGCTTCAATTCCAGCTCTGATTTCCAAAATTAGAACCTGCACAGTCAGATAATACAAGTCAAGAAACTATGATACCTATGCAGTATCATCTAAGTACTATATTCAATATATCAACATGGTATTGAAATAAGTTAAATAAAAACAATCACATATAGGAAAACAATGAACTCTTTGCATTAATATAAATGGAATGAGATTATAACCAAAAATAGGTGTTGATCTTGTAGAAGAGCTCCTCCAAGCAATTAACTTGTCCTTTCCTTGTGACAATATACACCTCCAATCACCCTAAATGCATGGAATGTTCACCTTTCACCTCAACAACATAAGGGTAGAATCCAAAATCCAACCATTAACCTATTTCATAGGCAAGATGGTAAATATATAGATGAGTGGGATAAGTTGGGAGTTATTATCCAATTACCAATTTAATTTTTTAGATCCACCTTTCATGGGAGGATGGGATCAAAGGATAAGGAATGGAAACTACAAATAAGGATGAGATAGGATCTGAATGTTTGATCTAAGGTAAATGGTTATAAGAAATTCTAGAAGCTTCTAGAAGAGGAAGCTTCAGGAAATTCTCTCTTTTTCCTGAATTTCTAGAACCAACCCAAGTGCAAAGGGGAGCAACCTGTAGGTGATCAACGTTGGCCACAATGACGCAACCTATAGTTGAACATAGTCTAAAGGAAGGCCAGGGAGCGTCGGTACTAAAACTGGCTCAAATGAGGTCGTTTTAGGGCTTTGTGCAATGATGTTGACAAGGGGAAATAGGATGTTTATTGATCCTATTATGAGGCCTAATGATTAGATGTGACAAAATGAACTATAACATAATGCCCCCTAAAAAGAAAAATAAAAAATGATGGATGATGACTAAAGTGCTTTACCTTGTGATAAGTCAGGATCAAGAACAACTGGTGAGCTTCATCTGTTACAATACATTTAGATCATGACATCGCTTTGTTGAGGGAGGAATACCCATACTCAACACATAAGAAAACATAACATGTATATTGATCAAAATATGCATCCACAGATGCAACTGATGGACCCATGACTGGATGACTATCAAAATGGTCACAACCATTATACATTGTGATATTTGTATAACTCCTAAAATTGCAGCCCAGATGGATGAAACTAGATCCGGGGTATTTTATCTCGTTCACACAACCAATGAACGTATGAGTCTAACCATGTGAATCAATGATTTGAGGTCGAGCATGGTAGACACCATCTGATTACTGGCCAATGATGTAATTTGTTAACAAATGTGAGAGAAACCATCGATGATGTTAATGGCTCTTGAGGTACTACAATACAATATGTATGGTGCGAGTAAATGAGTGAATATCGAACATCATACAGAGTCTTTTGGTCGAAGGTCAGTGATGTAAAATTGTCTCTGAGAGTGAGGAAACTTTCTATTAATGTATGCAAGCACCAAGGTTCCAAAGGGGTGTTTTTAAAACAACTTCCTAGATGATGTGTTGATGTCGACACGAAGTGACCCATCATAGGAGGTCCTTGATGTATCCCTCATCAACAACATGAAACGAGTATCATGATTAAGACAAAATGATGATGATACAGAACTGGATTAGGAAAAGGAAAACATGGAATGAATTCTTTAGAGTATTGCGACATATATCAACTAAAGTGAGATCTCTTGAACACATTACGACGTTGAATGGAGCCTCTGAAAAGGTGTGATGAACCAAATTACAAGTAGATTACCCAACCCAATAACCATGGAGATGACATGGAAGAGTGTCGTGTTCAAGAGCAACTCCTTGCCATTAGCAAAAGTGGAGTACCATGCTCTGCCAATTTCCCCAACCAAACTAGTTAGTACCACTTTTATTTTTAACAAACCCGAGGAGGATAACATATGCTTGATATGTAAGTTCATCCTTTGGATGAATCCCTCCAAGTCGATTTAATGAACCCTCAGGAGTGGCCTGGCCTTGTAATGTTTGACAAGTCCATCATTGTTTGATGTTTAAATGAGTTCAGTGAAGGTAAAACTCGACATATTTTTCATATTTAGAGAGTTTGAAAAAGAGGTGAAAAAGAAAACTCCATATAGTCTCTCGAGTCTGAAAAAGGTAGAAAACAATACTCAAGAGAACCACTTAGCCATGTTTGACTAAGGTATTCCTTTTTCATAAATATTCCATCTCAGCCCAGAAAATGGTTAAACGATTTCGAAAAGACAAGTACTCAGAAATATTTTCATGTTTTGCGAGTTTAAAAATAATTGAAAGAGGACTCCAAGGGGTTTGTTTTTCGTAGGTTTATAGAGCCCGAAAAAGAGATAAAATTATGTTCCCTAGTTAAAATACCCTATTTCATAGTAAAAATGAAGCACTTCTAGGTAAAACCATTAAATTTGAATAAAATAATGTAAGAAATAACCATAAATACTCAAATTGACTATTCATTTTTACCATTTGATAGTTACCTTCAATAGTGAGAGCTTTGGATCACTTTTTCCCTCAATCTTCTACCGATGTTTGCAGCCAAGCTAGTGGGTCATTTCAAGTACCATCACTTCCAGGTAGGAGCTAAAACCATTCTCTTTCATTTAATGGTCCATTTTTGTGATTTCATGTCAAAATTTTGAGGTTTTGATTTCCCTGGGGTTACTAAAATTAGTCCTAGCACTAACGGACCCCCCCTGTGTCGAAAAATGCATTGCACCTAGGGAGACTATGACTGATAGGTGAGGTGAAATGCTCTGGTTTGCACTACAGGGGTGTGGTGGGCACAAAAAGCTCAATAATTAGTCAGTGTTCCTTCACTTTTTGTCAAATTTTGTGCATGAAAAGGATCCTAATGAATTCCTTGTTGATTTTTTAGGTATCCATTAGCACAAAATGACATTCATTTGGTGAGAAAGAGAACATGAAGATCAAGATTTAGCTGTAGCAAATGATCCTGCCACTATAGAGACACTAAAAGACTATGGGTTATTGAAATTCTTCTGGTTACCTAGTATGAGGCAACAAATGGAGTTTTTGAAATGCCTCGTTCATTCATGGGATGTTCAGGTACATGCCTTCTATTTCGGGGAACGTTTGCTTGAGATCATGGTGGATGATATCTACTTTCTTACATTGTTATCCAAGAAGAGTGCCCCCATCTCTCTTCTAGGTGGGAGGAGTGGTGAGGAGACCATGAAATATGTATCAACACCTATTGTAGACCTCGAGCCCAACCTACCAGGGATGGGAAGACTAATATCAAATATGTGACCTAATTACTATTGAGGATGATCCTATTTATAATTTCTAGATTGGCGGGTAGCTCGAAACTCCATTTAGTGATTTTATTATAAATGCACTATGGGATAGAGTGTCTAGTGCCAATAATGTTCAACTAGAGCAAGGGTGTCCTAATCAATATGAAAAAATATCTGACCAAATCGAAAGAGGGGAAGTTGAAAAACTTCGGTTATGGTTCTATTTTAATCTCTTTTTCTTTGGGGTGGGTTCCATTTCTTTAGCCTCAGCAGGTTATACTAGACTTGATCGATCTGAGGGTACCAAGGATGAGGCGGTGGATAGATCATATGGCCTGACATGTAGGCCTGTTGGCGATCAGTTTTTCACCAACCTTCTTTGGATGGTTGCGCACACATTTCATCATGATTGATGGCTATCCTTATGCAAGGATGGGACTTTGCGATGATCCCAAACTCATGCTTCCTGAGGGTGAGTAATTGGATGCTTTAGATAAAAATATTTTGATCTTATTAGGAATTTGTCTTATGTGATCCATAACAGTGTATAGAATCTTTCGGTGAAAACCACATCAAAGAAAATTGTGTTAACACATTTCGAACCAGACAATGTGGTTCATCATCAGGACAGGATGAAAAATCTAATCAAGGAACCATTTAAGTAGATAAGGAGAGCTCCAACTAGTCGTTGTAAAATAATGACTAGTTTGACTCGGGTAAGAAGCATAATTAAAAATTATTTAATAGGTTATATTATTTATTTATTCATTTTATTCATTTAATATTTTATGAAAAAAATTAAATGTAATATAATTTAATATTTATACTTAGAATTTTATTATTATTTTTTATTTATTTATTTTCTTTATTTTATTATTATTATTTTTAATCTTAAAAAAAAATAAAAAAAAATAAAAATAATAATAATAAATAAATGAAATAACATAAAATGAAATGAAATAAAAATAAATAAATAAATAATAATAATAAACGAGATTCAAAGCAGAGGAAGAGACCCAAGGGAGAACGACAACTAAGAGTGAAGGGTCAAAATTTAGCATCTTCTAACACTCCGGCCATCATCCTTGTTAAGCTTAACAGACCTCTTTTCGATTTCCAAAGATTCCCTCAACTTGCGATGGTGGAAATGGTCAATCCTCGCAATCACCTCAACATCCTCAATGCAAATCCGATGTTTCCTCTTTTTAGCATGCTCTGCTAAGGCAGAGCAGTAAGATCGACTATGTTTAATTTTTCATAAAATATTAAATAAATGAAATGAAAAAATAAATAATATAACTACTATTAATTTTTAATTATGCTTGTTACCCGAGTCAAACTAGTCGTTATTTTACAACGACTAGTTGGAGATCTCTTTATCTACTTAAATGGGTTCCTTGATTATATTTCTCATCTTGTCCTGATGATGAACCACACTGGCTGGTTCAAAACGTGTCGATGAAATTTTCTTTGATGTGATTTCACCGAAAGATTCTATACACAATATTTTGACCATTAAGTTTTTGAAAGTTTTATATTTTTTGTGTTTTTTATGTTTCTGAGACTAAACTATTTGATGCTTCATGCAGATGTTGGACAAGTTCGACCAATGGGTGCATCATATCTTTGTCATTCAGGAGGAAAACCACATGAGGAGGTAGTGGTACTAGTACAGGCCACTATGACAGGACGGGATGCTCTACGAGATCTTGAGGTAGCCGAGATCCTATCAGATTTCGAGTGCCATGTGGAGAGATTAACCCACAAGGTTGATGAGACCTTAGTCGATTAGGCTCACATGCAACTTCAGCAACACACCATTGAGATGCCAAGCAATATTTTCTGTTTGCTGCGCAAGATGGATTGTGTAGTCTCTTTTTATCATGATAACCATTAGTCTACTTAGATGTTTCCATGTAGTTTTTCATTATTTCCTAGTTCCTATTATGTTTTCAATATGATGTGATGTGAATTGAAAATTATTTACATTTGTTTCAAATATCTATCTCAAACGAGATTGGCTAAGGCATCTACTAAAGTGTTTAGATTTCTAGAAATGTGTTCATAATGTATGAAATCAAAATTTCTTTCTAGAAGACATACTCTCAAAACCATGCGAAGAATGGTAAGATGTCTAACCAAATATATATTTACAAGTTGTAGTACTACAAGTTGGGAATCATTTCTGATGAATAAATAACATATACCATGTGAAATAGCATGAGATAGTACCTCAACCATTGCGCTATACTTAATGATGTTTTTAGTCAAGCGACCAATGAAAATCCCTTGCATACTTACCAGTTCGCCATTTGGAGAAAAGATAGCCCATGCTACGAAAGATAGGTTTAGAGTACTATGACTAACACCATCAACATAACCAATGTATGGTTCGAGAGATGTTAACATCCACAAACCAACCATAAATGAGATCAACAGAAACCGTGGGAAACTCTGAAAATACACACTACAAACACACTCAAACACACCTGTAGATAGTATGTACACAATGTATTACGCTTGGGATCAAGCATAGTATATTTTTAGGTATAACTCATTTCTTTGTTGTGCCAGTGGAACTCTATCAAAATCTACCAACACATAGGCCCCTTTTTCAAGGACTCGCTTGACAATTTATGGATCCAATCACATTGGTTGGAACTTTCTTGGTCCTAACTTCTCGACCTCCTATTCATTAAAGAGTGCCACGTCTCCTTCTGAGGGGACTCACGGCTTGAATTTTTTTTTGTATTATGCCTGGAAATGTATTTTATGAGCTTCGTTGAGTAGAGCATCATCACTCAAGGTTTCATTCAAACGATTCAAATGTAACATACGCTCCTCCTCTATGGAATTGAAAGGAAGAATTTCGGTAGCTACTTTCAATGATGGAATTTCACACTCCATAGGGAGGTTCGATTCCATACCATAGACCAACTGAAAGGGTATGAATCTGGTAATAGTCCTCACTGAGGTTTGGTATGCCTACAAGGCTACAGAAAGAAGCAGGTGCCAGTCTGGACCCCTACCATATGTTGAAGCATAGTTTTAAGAACTTTGTTGACAACGTCAACTTTTCCATTACTCTGTGGGTAGTAGGGAGTGTAAGTTTTGTGCATTGGCAGCTAGTTCGGTCATCATATGATTCTAGAAATGCTTTCCGTGATCTGTAACTATCACTTGTGGTATGCCAAACCTATAAATAATGTGGTTGAAGAAAAAGGATGCAGTCGTCTCTCTAGTGTTGTTGAGTGTAGGCATCTCCTCGGCCAATTTAGTAAAGTAGTGAAAAAAGACAATAATATAACCATGTCCCCCGGCTGAGTGAGGGTTACATGTCATAAATTAAATGCCCCATTTTTCAAAAGGACCCACAATGACGATAGGATTTAAAGGAGCAGGTGGAAAATGCATCTTTCGATCATAGATCTAGCATGAAAGACACTTCTAGACAACGATGATGCAACTGTGGAAGATAGTGGGCCAAAAGTAGCCAACGCGTAGGATCTTTTATGCGGTATCATAACCAGATATATGTTCACCACATACAATTGAATGGCATTCGTTGAGAATTTTCTCAGCTTCCTTAAGAGTGAGGAACCTATGTAATATCATATCAATACCACAACAATATAGAATGTCATCGATAATGATTTAATTTCAGGATTGGTATCAAATACATTGCTTCTCAGAGTGAGAGGTATTAGGCTAGAAAGTTTGGGTTTGGAGATAAATCAGGAAATCTCCATACCACGGGTGAGATGACGAAATAAGAACCAATGAGACTTCAGGGATCAAATATTTAGATGTAGATTCAGAATCAGGGGAAGGGAGTTCGCACATAAGCTTGACGAAAACTAGGGATTTCTTCAATTTGGATTTGTTAAATTCCAGGTTGAACTCCTGGAGAATAACAATCAACTTAGATTACTTCCCCCCCAGAAATTGATGTGACAATATATATTTCATAAGGTTGCAATCTGAAACGACTATATTATTCCTAAGCAAGATATAATAGTGAAATCTTTGGACGGCTTGAACGACCACCAAAGCCAACTTTTCTACTTTAGTATATCTGATCTCAGTATCATTGAGGTTCGGACTCAGATAATAAATGGGATGTTCAGTATTGATATCATCCTCTTGGGGAAATACCATTTCTATAGTAGAAATGGTAGTAGCTAAGTACAGGAAATAGTCACACTGATAATAAGGTGGATATAAAATATATGCTCGAATTAGTACATATTTCAACGTATCAAACACTTTCTAATCAACATCATCCCAATGGAAGGGTATCCCTTTCTTCAGTAAGTGAGTGAATCCTCTAGTAAGTTTTACATAATTAGGGATGAACCTCCGTAGGAAGTTAGATTTCCCTTGGAGTGTTCATAACTGAATGAGAGAATATGGTGCAGGCAAGTCAATGATCTCTTGCAAATTTAGAGGATCAATACGAATTCCTTTTTTTGAAATAACAAGACCCAGGAGACGACCAGAACCAACACAAAACACACATTTTTGCAGATTAAGTTGAATTTTATAGTGTTTGCAACGAAGAAATATATCCCAGAGATGCATCGGGTGATCAACCCAATGTTTGGAATGAGCGGAGATATCATCCAAATATGGTTTTACGATGTGTTTTATATCACGAAAAGTGAAATCCATTGCATGTTGAAACGTGCCACCCACTCTCTTTAAGCGGAATGGGAGCTTTGGATAAGAAAAAGTACCCCAGGGATAGATAAATGCAATCTTAGCTTGGTCCGTCAGGAGAATGTTGACTTGATTGTACCCTGAGAACCCATCCAAGAATGAATAGATCTCGCAGTTGGTGCATTCATCAACAATATAGTTGATAAAAGGGGTTGGATAGTTGTCCTTGGGAAAATCATGATTCACATCCCAATAATCAACACATACTCAAATTTTGTCATGTTTCTTCATGAAAGGGACAAGATTTGATACCTAATCAGTTAAAGGAACAGGGTATATGAAACCAACACGAAGAAGCTTTTCGACTTTAGCCTTGATCTTGAAAGCCTTATTGGGATGAACTGGATGTAGGTGCTGTCAGATAGTTTTGGCATCAGGATACGTCTTAATCTCATGTACAACTATATTTGGATCAATTCATAGCATTTATTAATAAGCCCATGCAAAGACATCCTGAAACTCACACAAAAGGGCTTTATAAATCTCAATCTTAGATGGAGAACAAGATTCTCCGACAATACCTAGTTTCATATAACTGTCAAGAGGTATTGTTTCTTCGATGAACCAGAGGCTCTTTTTGGATTCAATCTCATGAATAGAGATGAAATTTGTAAGATTTTCAACAAATTTGGGTAAGTAGACAACACTATGATTATCCTCAATGGAATATGGTGAGGCGGAACGATGATGATTTTCATCC
>CM076578.1:98211654-98338232 GCA_034641835.2 Pinus albicaulis | reverse complement strand
ACTCAACCATCCAAAAAACAAACAAACCCTTGCTCTTCATAACTAGCCTAAATATCATTACCCCAAACTTCAAAGACAAATCCATCTTTGTACATATTGGAGAGATCCCTCTCCGGATTCAGGAGGGCTAGATCCTAGAATCCCAAAGTTGGTTGAAATAATGTTGCTTCTGCAGTTGGACTCTCCCAATCTTGCTGTCTGGTCTGAGACTAACGAGAACCATCCCTCAAATCAAATCATTGGTGACATAAATGAAGGTCGATAGCTTCATTCATCACAATAAGCTCACATTACTTTTCTAGCAACCTTTGAGCCTAGTAGTTTTGAGGTAGACGGCCAGAATGTGTTAGCCCCTATGAAATTCTTGACAAGCAAGGCTGAGGGCTATGTCATTTGGAGGCCTTCGGAATGCATCTCCCCTGAAGACACATCATCCTTGAGGTCTCTCTGTGCTTTGCCTTATACAAGCCCCCTCTGCTGGTTCCTTTCCCTCAGACTTTCATTTACCCCTTCTGTCCCTGCAAATGTTCCTTTTTTTCCCCCTTTTCCTCCTTCTGTCAAAATGTTTTTGTCCCCTCTATTTCCCCCTATCAACCTTCTAAACCCCTCCAAAATCTCCTTTGATTCTTACCCTCACCCTTTGTTTTCCCCAAATTCCCCTTCCATCTCCCTATTGTTACCCCTTCTAGCCTTTAATTTCATCAAAATGGCTCTAAAACCCACTTCAGACCTTATATCGGGCCTAGCCCCTCTTCTGATGGCCCCGCGCCCCTTTACCTTCCACAAAACCCAGCGCTGTGATCGAGCCTCAACACTGAAAGGCGCTTATCGTATTTGTTCTTCGGGCGCGATTCCAGCCATCGATCTTCACAAAATGAACGACGATCGCCGCCCCCACAGCCCTCGTCGGTTTCCCATTCATTTCCTACACCGGGCGATCGCCGTCCATTTCTCCGTTAGATCAATGGTCCACAGTCATTCCGCTGGTGGTCCCTGCCCGTACACCGTGCCCTGAAACCGCCTGGTTTATTTCGCACCACTTATCTACGGCAGGCGGTTTTCCTCGATAGCCCAGCGATTCCACTCACTGTCTGCGGCGTGTCCCCTGTATGACGGCAAAACCGATGTCTCCCCGCACATTATCTTTCGGTCCAGGGCGCATAGCGAAATCCACGACAGCCGTCAGATCTCAGATCACTCATCCAACGGTCATCTTTAGCGAGAGCTACACGCGCGTTAACCTATGCCCTGGCCCGCCGTTCGTCGACCTCCGCCGTTGATCTCCATCGCAATCGACGGTTCAGATCTGTTCGCCCGCCGCTGACTTTTCCACTGGCCACGGTCCGGCCACGTCATCTCCACATGCGCCCGCCATACATATCCCCATTCCATTACGTATATTTGGTCCATTTTAGTGTTTTTTCATGTTTTTCCTTCATTGTTCGCTCTGCAAACCGCCACCTCCACTAGAGCATATTTTCATTGTTCCTCTGCATTTTTCTCTGCCATGTCACCGTCTGCATTACCTTTCTCCTCCTCTACACTACATCCATTGCCCCTGTCCATGATTTTCTTCACAGGTTTCATGTCTCGCAGAGTTTCAAGCGCTGTAAACCGCCATATCCTATCAGCACTATCGCATAGGCAGAAAATGCAGGAAAGGCCGTGTACGAAGACCCAATTAATGAAGAAAGGCCCCAGGAGGCATTTCGACGTGACTATAATCAAAGGACAGAGTTGAAAACCTGTCAATCTTCTCCAGATCCATTAAAAGAGCAGATTTCTCGGTCAGAGGTATTTGTGGGAGCGACAAAGAGAAATCATGAGGGAAATCTAGGAGTTAAAGTAAATCGGAGATTTTAGAAGCTTAGTCCAGTTTTCCAGAGGCAAAGTACCAGATTCAAAACCCTGAAGGACAACCAGAAGTTTAATGCATAAGAAACCGTACCAATAGGGTTTTCTACAGCAGCATAATGTTTTCTTCAATCAGAGGACAAAGTGCCCATACAGTCTTTACTATACATCGTGTTCTAGAGAATTTCCTGCCCAGACAACGGTCCTACATGATCAGAAAGCATTGGTGACTCATGTAGGGCAGGCCTCCATGTTTCTTATTTTATTTTTTCTATTGTACTGATAGTACCACAGTATTGCAGTCAAAACGCCTAAGCCATACCAAAGATAAATCCAGAGATTTAAAACCGAATGGGTCTCGGCCCTGCATTCATTTTTGTGTTTAATGTTACATTTAGTGTTCACCTACCCACTCAGTCGATCTTCTTTTCATCCTCTGCTATAAAACGCAGAAGGAAACTAGTTGTTGGTTGTTGATGAGACATCAGTGAAATGCAAGCATTTTCCTCTTGAGACAAGTTCTCTGTGTAATTTTGTAAGATAGGCTAATATTTGATGTATTCAGACTGAATGTTCAAGCTGTGGGCAATGATGTACCTGATTGGTGTTGTTTTTAATATGACAAGCATATTTCTTTGGATCCTGATCTAAAGCAGCTGGTGATGTTTTTCTATCTCTGTGTTTAATTCCATTTCATTTCATTTCTACTGGCTCGCATCAGAAGTTTAGCATAAGATTTACCCTCGATAGGTACCTTATGTTGCTGCTCTCCCAGCCTTTTTATGTTTTCTGTTTATATGTGCATCTGAATATCGATTTCAATTGATTTAACCAGTGTAGTGGATGTTATTGCCTTCTCTCTGATGTATGAATTAATGAAATCTATGTTTAGACATTCTTGTGAGGATCTAGTTGGATGTGTTGGGAACACTGGGAGGTCTAGAACCCTGTATCTGCCTCACTAGGATCTTTCCATCTTAATTAGGCCTTTCCAAGATCCCTTGTATTGCCTCTGATTTTGTCCAAGCAGGTCTGGAGTTAAATGACCTCTGACCTGATCTATAGACACAATTGGATGGTTCTCCTTCCTTCATTTTCAGCCTTTAATGTTCCACCTCGCCAATCATCCTATAAGATCCAAATGCTCTAGATGACTAGCCCATTGAAAGCTTGCACATTGATTACAAATAAATCCTTTCTCGACTCCATTGCCCAATGGACTTGATGTTCTCTGAATTATCTACCTTTGCCTAGTTTTCCTCTTTTCCCGTCCTTGTCTTGTATTGGATCCTTCTTTCCTGATTCCCAACAACCAAACAAACAACCCTGAGCCTATAACTAGCCTAAAATCACAACTTAGAGCTTCAAAGACATACACTTTGACTCATCTAGAGAGATCCCTCTCTGGACCTAGGAGGGCTAGATCCTAAGGTCTGAAAGTGGTTCTATGTTGTCTCATCTTTTGGTCTTGTCAACCTGGCCAAAACATGGGAACACCAACATAATGGCGACTCCACTGGGGACTCTGAGTGCATTTCATCTTAAACCTTTTTAAAGGCTCAGAGACTTAGAACTCTGGTTGGGTTGACAGTAAGTCACTCCTTTCTTGAATCGACCTCCATTGTTGAGTGTCCATCATACTCTTAGACAGAGCCTGGAAAGGGCCAGGTAGCCTCCGGATCTCACCCTCTTCGGAGGTGACATATCTGATAAATGCCCTCCCAGTCAATCTCTGGTTGGAGTTTGTTGTTTTTGAGGAGATTCCTGAAAGGTGATAGTGCCTGAGCACTGTGGTGGACAGTGTAACCCCTTAGATATACCCTAAAACCCTCCACCTGGCGACTCCATTGTTCCTAAACGAAAAGACTCCACTAGTGATTAGTAGGCCTGCTGATTATCTTGGTTTCACAATAGACTCCACTGGGAGACCAGCCTCTGAGACAACATCAGCCACAGTAGAAGTAACAAG
The DNA here is from genome assembly GCA_034641835.2 of Pinus albicaulis. Classification (NCBI taxonomy): domain Eukaryota; kingdom Viridiplantae; phylum Streptophyta; class Pinopsida; order Pinales; family Pinaceae; genus Pinus; species Pinus albicaulis. Next base: position 98,334,409 of record CM076578.1, on the reverse strand, counting down.
TAGGGTTAAGCTGCTTGGCTTAGAAACAACATTCTGGCTTTCAAAACCATTCACACAAGAGCTTATCCCAAGCCCGACCCACCTGAAATAGTTGACAATCCGGAGAGTATCCTCAAAGGAGCTCCTGCACCCAAAAGACCAACTATTTCCAGTCACATTCATAGAGCTAATTCTGCACTAGAAGACCTAGCAGCTCTATCACATTTCCTTCTCGACCTAGAACTACCTAATAGACTACCAAGAACTAGGTCATCCAGTGATCTAGACCAGCCATAACTTGAGTTTCACAGTTCAACATCTCATAGTGGTCAACACTCTAGGGGTAGTGGAACCCCTCCATCTACACCACCTGATATCCACTTCGCCCAAAACTTGGGGCTCTCCCACCCTAGATCTGCTCAACAAATTTCTGCTAGTTCTAATATCCATGTTATCCGCATATGAGTTGCTCAAGCCAACCCTATACCTCATCAGAACATTACCATGGCAGCCTGGTATGCACCTCTGGTCTTACCTCAACCCTTGTTACCCTTACCCAATGATTATCAATCAAAAATCCCACACTTCACTGCTAAAGAATCCATCACAGCCTAGCAACATGTAGATAAGATGGAGGATTCTTTTGACTATATGGAAATTGATGATGAAACAATCAAAATGAGAATCTTTGCCCAAAGCTTAGGGGGTGATGTAAAGAAATGGTTTAAAAGTTTACCTCCTAGCAGTATCCAAGATCTCCCTGTGTTATATCACACCTTCATAAACAAATGGGAAGTTAGGGCAAACCCTTGCCAGCTCCTAGCATACTACATAACCCTTAAGAGGACCGTGGGAGAGAGCGTCCATGATTACACCACTAGATTCAACAGCATTTACAATGCTCTCCCTCCACACATGAAACCTCCTCAAGGTATGGCCCTAGCCAAATATCCTGATGGATTTGATGCTGACATGGCCTATGAGCTTAGAGATAAAGAGTATAACACATTGGAAGATATGCAAAAATGAGCCATAACCATAGAAGCAAACTTGATGGAAAAAAGGGCAAGAATAAAAGATGAGAAAAGGGTAACATATAGGGATGACAATGTAGCTTCCACATCCGATCCCAAATATGATAGACTGTCTAAAAACGTGGAAGAGCTTCAACAAATGATAAAAAGGATGGTTTTCCAGAACATAAACCAAAACTAGAACCAGAACATTATAAGAAACAATGCTGCTCCCAACAGACAAAGAGAGTCAAATCAACAGGTTACCCCCCCATTTCAAGAAAAAATTTTAGATGAAGATGAGGGAATCATAGAAGAGTCTGAAGGGAATGGAATAAACATGTTTGAAACAGAAGACTTAGTCCTTAACTATGATTCGGAAGAAGATCAACCCTCACCCTCATATTGGGACAAGGAAGAATTAGAAACTGAGGATTACAGATTAGGATTTGAAAATTCCATGATGCAGGTTAGAGAAAAATATGAACTTAGGAGCAAAAAGAACCAAGAAAATTCCAAAATAAAGACTCCTGAGGTTACCATCAAGAAAAGACCTGATAAAACTTGTAAAGCATCTGCTGAAAGTAACAAGTCAGCAGCTGAACGTTCTGGGAAAAAAAAAAGAAAAAGACAACCAAGACACTGAAAAACAGAGCCAACCAACAAGCAGTACTAGCACTTCAGTTAGTACTCCTGAAACAATTGTTCCCAACCCTGTACATAGTGAGAAATCACAAACTGATTCAGCCGCTAAGGTAGTGGCTAATAAAACAGAGTTAAACATTTCCAAGAGTCAGTCCACTTTCAATTTAGAGAGTGAGATTGCAAAAATCAAAATCTCTGTACCACTATCTGAGCTGGCCACTCAGGATGTATATAAAGGCCAAATTTTGAAAGCATTGAATCTGGGGGAAAACAATGACACTGTAAATTTGAATGATGATCAACTTGCCCTCCTGTTTGGTCCAAATATTGAGGGAAAGTTTCAGGAAGGGGTAGTTCCACCTTTTTATATCAGTCTTAACATTCATGACAAAATACTCCACAATGCCATGCATGATTCTGGAGCATCACACAATTTAATGCCTAAGGTAGAGATGGAAAAACTAGGCCTAGAGATAACCCGACCTTACAAAGATCTATATTCATTTGACTCTAGCAGAGTAAAATGCCTAGGCCTAATCAAAGACTTATGTGTGAGCTTGACCTAGATCCCAGCTAAATGTATGGTCATGGATGTGGTGGTAGCATATGTGCCACCCAAATATGGCATGCTGCTATCTAGATCATGGGGAGCCAAACTGCAAGGAACAATGCAGATGGATGGCTCATATGCCACTATCCCTATATTTGGCCAACTTAGGAGACTGTATAGAGAGTCCCAGATGAAATTCCTAGTCAGTAGCCCCGAGAAGCCTGAAAATTCACCATTATACTCTGTACACACAGATCTAGATTCTTTCATTCTTTATAACGACCAATCCTTAGGGGAGCCAGAATCTGAATGCAAAAATACAAGCAAGGACACAAAGCCCATGGAATTTAACATAATGGCTACCCTGGAAGAATACGATGAAGAAAATCATGGGTAGGGTACTGAAAACAAAACTCAGAGTGAACCAGGAACACAATGCAGTCGGCCTATTAGTCACACCCTTCAAACTAATATACCTCGTGAAAAACAAGATAACCCACAACCTAGTACAGGCTCCCCAGCACAACATAATGGCGAGCCCCTGTGGGAGATGAATTTCGATGGGTCCTCTACTAGAAACAATGTTGTAGCAGGGGTGTGGCTACGTAACACAGAAAATGACCACGCAGAGAGCCATGCTTGAATCTGCATTTTAAATGCACAAATAATATTGTAGAATATGAGGCCCTCATCCTGGGTCTGAACCTATTGAAAAAATTAGGGGCCCATAGGATAGCTGTGAGAGGAGACTCTGAGTTAGTGATCAAACAAGTGAATGGTGAATATATGGAAAAACACCCCAATTTGAGAGCGTACAGGAATGATGCAGTAGATTTATTGAAAACCTTTGTTGAATATGAATTGGTATTTGTGCCTAGGAGTCAAAACATCATTGAAAATGGATTAGCTTGCCTGGCTAGTTCATATCCTAAGACTCCCCCCGACCAAAAAATCATCATTCAAAACAAGTTCAGACCTGCAGTGCCATACAACGAAACATATTGGCAGGTCTTTGAAGGAGACAAACAGATCGAAGATTTTCTGGTGGGCAGAAATGAGTTTGAGTTTTCTGATTCCGACTCAAAATTGGATGACAGCTAGCCAAGTGAGGATTCCCCAGACGAACAAGAAACACCCTGTAACATAGAAATAAACGTCCTTTCCGAAGAAACTGGAAGCTCAACCATAGGATGTGAAAATGCAGATAATGAGGAAATGGAGGTGTTGCAGGCCAAAGACAAGAATATACCCAGAGGCCTGGCACCCCTAGAAGACCTTTTTGACTTTGATGACGTAGAAAAAAAGCCCACTATAGAACATGCAGACTCGGATGTAGAAGAATGCAACATTGGCACTGAAGATAAGCCCAAAATGATCAATCTGGCTAAGTCTATACCTACAAACATGAGGAACAAATACATGGATCTGTTCAGGGAATTCATTGATGTGTTTGCATGGAGCTATGAAGACTTAAAGGCCTATGACACCAACATCATACAACACAAGATACCCTTGAAGGAAAATCAGAAGCCTTTCAAACAAAAACTCCGCAGAATCAATCCGAAACAATTGCCTGTAGTTGAGAAGGAGATTAGAAAGATGTACAATGCAGGCATAATAGTCCCTGTAAGGTTCTCTGACTGGGTGTCAAACTTAGTGGCTGTGAGAAAGAAGAAGGGGGAGATCAGATTATGCATAGACTTCAGAAACCTCAACAGAGCCTCCCTGAAAGACAACTACCCTTTGCCTAGAATGGAGCATATCCTACAGAAGGTATTGGGCTCTAAGAGAATCTCCCTGATTGATGGTTTTTCAGGATACAATTAGGTTCTGGTACTCCCAGAAGATCAACTCAAAATAGCTTTTACCACTCCATGGGGCACCTTCATGTATGTGAAAATGCCTTTTGAATTGATGAATGCTGGAGCTACCTTCCAGAGAGCGATGGACATATATTTCTCAGATGAAATAGGACACTTCATAGTTATCTACTTAGATGACTTGACTGTCTTTTCCAAAACTGAAGAAGAACATCTCAAACATCTGAGGAAAGTTTTCGAAAAATGTAGAAGGTACGGCCTATCCTTAAATCCTAAGAAAACTATTTTTGGGCTGCAAGAAGGAAAACTTCTTGGTCACATTATATCTGAGAAAGGGATTAGGATAGACCCATAGAGGGTTGAGGGAATACTTCAAATTACACATCCGAGAAACATCAAGGAGTTGCAGTCCTTCATTGGGAAGATCAATTTCCTTAGGAGATTCATTCCCAATCTTGCTGAGCACCTTAGGAAAATGAATGACATGCTAAATAAAGGTGCAGGAATTAAGTGGACTGTTGAAGCCAAGAAATATTTTGAGTCAGTAAAACTTGCACTCACTCAGGTCCCTGTCCTTATCAGCCCTAAATTCTCAAAAGATTTTCTGATCTTTTCATTTTCTTCCCAGCATACAATAGCTACAGTCTTACTGCAAAATAATTCAGAAGGTAATGAACAGCCAATTGCCTTTTTTAGCAAGGCCTTAAGAGACGCACCCTTAAAATACAACATTATGGAAAAACAGGCCTATGCCCTGGTAAAGGCCTTAAAATACTTTAGGGTGTACATTCTGCATTCTCATACCATTGCTTATGTGCCAAATATAGTGGTTAAAGATATCTTGTTTCAGGACCCTGATGGGAAAAGGGGCAAATGGATTGCTATGATCCTAGAATACGACCTTGAGATAAATCCCACCAAACTGATCAAAGGTCAAGGCCTGGCCCAATTAATGGCTAAATCAAACTTGCAGGCCCTTGACATTAACATGATAAATGCCTTAGATGAGCAGGAAGGATTTCCCCATCCAACTGTTGAGGAGCGGTTTCAGAACTCTCCTTGGTACTCTGATATCCTTTATGTGCTCACCAATCTCAACGCCCCTCCAGAACTATCCAAAACCAAGGCCAGATTCATAAAACTCAAAGCTAGAAATTACTGCATTTTGAATGAAAACCTATATTGGAAAAATCCAAATGGCCTATTGTTGAAATGCTTGTCTAAAACTAAAGCTGAACGAATCAAACAAGAATTTCATGCCGGGGAGTGTGGAGGCCACCTGAGTTGGAAAGCCACTATAAATAAAATACTCAGGGCTGGTTACTATTGGCCTACGCTCTTCAATGATGTCCATAAAATGATTCTTACCTGCCACCAATGTCAGATCTTCGAAGGCAGAATAAAGCTCCTCCCCCTCCCTTTACAACCTATCACCGTGGAAGGTCCCTTCATGCAATGGGGCCTAGACTTTATAGGATAAATTCATCCTGCTTCCTCTGGACAACATAAATGGATCCTAACTTCTACAGACTACTTCACTAAATGGATAGAAGCCATACCCACTAGGAATGCCACTAATTCTGTCATCATTAGGTTCCTAGAAGACTTCATCCTATCTCGGTTTGGTTGTCCAAGGAAAATAATCACTGACAATGTTGCTACTTTCGGATCCAAGAGAATGGTTGATTTCTGTCATAGGTATGGAATAGCCCTTGGTCATTCAACTACCTACTACCCTCAGGGTAATGGATTAGCTGAATCATCAAATAAAAGCCTGGTTACAATCATCAAGAAGCTGCTGGAAGAGAACAAAAGGTCATGGCATAAAAAGTTGGTACATGCTTTGTGGGCTGATAGGCTCACCACGAAGAAATCTATTGGCATGTCACCATTCCAGCTGGTCTATGGAATAGAAGGAGTTTTTCCTACTAGCCTGGGAGTGCCAGTGATTAAGCTTGTCCAAGAGATTCAGACAAAGGAAAACAGCATGGTGAGAAGAATCAATGAAACAATCCATCTTCAGCAAACAAGGGAGCAGGTTTACAACAGAGCAGTCAAAGTTCAAGAGAACATTAAAAGGCTGTTTGACAAAAGAGCCAAAGCTTCAGATTTGAAAGTTGGAGATAAAGTTCTGAAATGGGATTCAAGGAGAGAGGACAAAGGCAAACATGGTAAGTTTGATAGTTTGTGGCAAGGTCCATATATCATCCAAGCCACTGTGGGTCCTAATGCATTTTTATTACAAGAACTTGATGGTACAGAGCTATTTGGGGGTCCTGTCAATGGCAGGATGCTCAAACAATACTTCTTCTAATTATCATTTCCAGTTCCATTTCCATTGTACATACCATTGCAGTTTTAATTTCAAGAAAACAGAGAAAATGTTTCCAAAAAAAACATAAAAATAAAGCAGTGAAAAGGCTAGTCATTTAACATGCTCAAAATCTAGACCAGCAAGGAACAAAGAAGAATCAACTCTAATATGCCCAAAACCAGAGCTGAAATCGAAGAAAAGAGGTGACTCAAATATGCTCAAAACCTGAGTCACAAAGAAAGAAGGATATTTCAAATTGAAGATTTCATGCCTTCACAGTTTTGTTTTACAGTTTTCTACAAGTCTTCACTCTAGCAAGTTAGACAGTTTAATCCTGGCTTGGCTGTTTTGAATTTCCTGTCTTAGAATGTAGGAGAAGAAGTCTGCTGGATAGTTTAATCCCAGCAGATATTAGATTAGGTAGAGAATCATATGAGACCAACAGTCTAATCTGGTCTCATGGAGCAATAAGGGTAGATGTAGAATAGGTTTATTTTCTGTTGCAAAATAAAATGATGTAAAGGGTCTGCTAGTTCAAATGCACCCAAAGGGAAATGGTAGCACTGTAGTCTGGGTAGGTAGATTGGTTGGGAAATATTTCTGCTGATTTGTGTCTCTAACATATGGTGGCAGCTGAAAATAAATGAAAGAAAGGATGTGCCAAGCAGCAGGCAACTGGCCTACTCCAAAGGTTATTTCTGGTTTCTTGCCTCCTTCAAGAAGAGGCCATCCCCATGTGGAGCCACTATTAGCTCCCCTATGAAATTCTTGACAAGAAAGCTGGGGGCTATGTCATTTTGGAGCCCTTCAAGGAATGCATCTCCCCTGAAGACACATCATCCTTGAGGTCTCTCTGTGCTTTACCTTATACAAGCCCCCTCTGCTGGTTCCTTTCCCTCAGACTTTCATTTACCCCTTGTGCCCCTGCAAATGTTCCTTTTTTCCCCTTTTCCTCCTTCTGTCAAAGTGTTTTTGTCCCCCTCTATTTCCCCCTATCAACCTTCTAGACCCCTCCAAAATCTCCTTTGATTCTTACCCTCACCCTTTTTTTTCCCCAAATTCCCCTTCCATCTCCCTATCGTTACCCCTTCTAGCCTTTAATTTCATCAAAATGGCTCTAAAACCCAATTCAGACCTTATATCGGGCCTAGCCCCTCTTCTGATGGCCCCGCGCCCCTTTATCTTCCACAAAACCCAGCGCTGTGACTGAGCCTCAACACTGAAAGGCGCTTATCGTATTTGTTCTTCGGGCGCGATTGCAGCCGTCGATCTGCATAAAACGAATGGCGATCGCTGCCCCCAAAGCCCTCATCGGTTTCCCATTCATTTCCTACATCGGGCGATCGCCGTCCATTTCTCCGTCAGATCAAAGGTCCGCAGTCATTTCGCTGGTGGTCCTCGCCCATGCGCCGTGCCCTGAAACCACCTGGTATATTCCGCACCACTCATCCACGGTAGGCGGTTTTCCTCGATAGCCCAGCAATTCCACTCACCGTCTGCCACGTGTTCCCTGTACGACGGCAAAATCGCTGTCTCCCCGCGCATTATCTTTTGGTCGAGGGCGCGTAGCGAAATCCACGACAGCCGTCAAATCTCAGATCACTCATCCAACGGTCATCATTCGCCAGAGCTGCACGCACGTTAACCTATGCCCTGGCCCGCCGTCTGTTGACCTCCGCCGTTGATCTCCATCGCAATCGACGGTTCAGATCTGTTCGCCCACCGCTGACTTTTCCACTGGCCACAGTCCCGCCACGTCATCTCCACGTGTGCCCGCCGTACACACCCCCATTCCATTACGTATATTTGGTCCATTTTCGTGTTTTTTCATGTTTTTCCTTCATTGTTCGCTCTGCAGACCGTCACCTCCACCAGAGCAGACTTCCATTGTTCCTCCGCATTTTTCTTTGCCATGTCACCGCTTGCACTAACTTTCTCCCCCTCCACATCGTCCATCAACTCGTCCATGGTTTTCTTCGCAGGTTTCATGTTTTTCAAGATTATTAAAAATAAGAATGGCTGCCATGACGCACATCTCTGCTACAAGGACAAAGAAATCCAAAGAAGATCAGTTACAATAGCTTAAATTTATGAGCAAGGATCCGGGAAGGTGAAGACCAGACGTTCATTAAAAGAAGCAGGGATTAAACTCTGGGGAAAACCTTCCAGCGCCATTAAAGCTCAAAATGCACGAGCAGAGACAGGGATGGAACAACAAAGTATTTTAATGCAAGAAAAGAGATTGGAGCACGTCAATGAGGATCTTAAGCCTTGGATCAGCGGTTTAAGAGGCAAAAGTACCAGGTTGAAGACCCCGAGGATTGATCAAAAGGTCCTGAGCACAAGAAAAAGGTAACATCGGGGTTTATTCATCAGCAGAATGTTTTTCTTCATCAAGTATAGGGCGCCCATACAACTTTTATTATGCACAATGTCCCTGAAGGAATTCTACCGTATGATACCAAAAACCGCTGTGAGTATTCAGGCGTATCGTACTCTCGCAGTTTATTTTATTTTGTTCAAATCACTAAGTACCACGCTCGAAATACGTCAAGAATCATATCCGGAAAATATCACTCTTTTAAGGGAGTGTGAGCGTCTACTAAATACACAGCAGTTAAACAGAATGGGTCTCGGCCCTGCATTCATTTTTGTGTTTAATATTACACCTACCCCCCTCAGTCGATCTTCTGTTCATTCTCTGGTATAAAGAACAAAAATAAGTTGTTGTTGGTTGTTGATGAGATATCAGTGAAACGCAAGCATTTTCCTCTTGAGACAAGTTCTCTGTGTAATATTGTAAGATAGGCTGAGATTTGATGTATTCTGACTGAATGTTCAAGCTATGGGATATGGTGTACCTGATTGGTGTTGTTTTTAATATGACAAGCATATTTCTTTGGATCCTGATCTAAAGCAGCTGGTGATGTTTTCTTATCTCTGTGTATGATTTCATTTCATTCCATTTCTACTGGCTCGCATCAGAAGTTTGGCATAAGATTTACCCTTGATAGGTACCTTATGTTGCTGCTCTCCCAGCCTTTTATGTTTTATGCTTATATGTGTATCTGAATATTGATTTCAATTGATTTAACCAATGTAGTGGATGTTTTTTCCTGCTCTCTGATGTATGAATTAATGAAATCTATGTTTAGATGTTCTTGTTAGGATTTAGTTGATGAGTTGGAGAACACTGGGAGGTTCAGAAACCCCCGTTCTTGCTCACTGTGATCTTTCCATCCCAATTAGGCCTTTCTATGATCCCTTGTCCTACCTCTGATTTTGTCCAAGCAGGTCTGGAGTTAAATGACCTCTAACCTGATCTATAGGTAGATTTGGTTGGTTCTCTTTCCTTCATCTTCAACCCTTAATGTTCCATTTCACCAATCATCTTGCAAGAACCAAATTCTCTAGATGACTAGCCCAGCTGAAAGCTTGCACATTGATTACAAATAAATCATTTCTTGACTCCATAGCCCAATGGCCTTGATGTTCTCTGGATTATCTACCTTTGCCTAAATTTCCTCTTTGCCCATCCTTGTCTTATATTGGACCTTCCTTTCTTGATTCCCAACAACCAAACATAAACAACCAAACAAACAACCCTTAGCCTATAACTAGCCTAAAATCATAACTTATAGCTTCAAAGACATATACTTTCACTCATATAGAGAGATCCCTCTCTGGACCTAGGAGGGCTAGATCCTGAAGTCTGAAAGTGGATCTATGTTCTCTCATCTTTTGCTCTTGTCAGCCTGGCCAAAACATGGGAACACCAACATGCAATGATGATGATTTTCATCCCATGGCGCGTCATCTACCATCATGATTTCCATTATGCTTTCATCGATAGATAATATGTGAGAAAAAGGATTAGAAGGCATCCCATAATCCAGTGACTGATCTGCCCAATTGATCGAAGTGAAGGTATAGCTACGAAAGCCAAAGAATTCACTTCATAATCTATCTCAACGAGGCTCAACAAAATTCAATCACCAAAACCTTGGATGTTGGTTTCATTAGGTACAATCCATGGATCATCCGAGATCATAGAGTATGATATCACATTGATATAGGAAATTGAAAGAGAACTGTCAGGAAAGGTAGGAGGAGGGAGGGAAAATTTTCCCATAAGTGATGAATCCTTCAATAATCCAACCCCGACATGATGATAGGATTGTGGGAATTCCCCGACAAGAGGGACACTTCCAGTAACATGAGAATCAGAGGCGTAAAATTTTAGTTGATCTATGGCTAAAATCCCACCTTTATGGGGAGAGGGGATCATGCAAAAATAGGTCAAAACGACAACGGCCATAGCGTAAACCCATGTACGTCCCAGTAGAATATTGTGATTAAGAGGTCTATAAATAACTTCTATTTATACGGAGACAATTTTTCTCCCTAATTATACTTGAAGGGAATTCAATATCCCACAATTTTTATATGTTCTTCCATCTAAATATTTCAATGTGGTGGTCGATTGAATCAGTTGAGTTCAACCTTTTCTTTCTAGCAAGACATAGAAACAATGCAGGTCGAGGCTCCATAATCCATAACAGAACGATGAATGTTCTTACCATAGAAGATGACCTACATTATAAAAGCTAATTGATCCAGAAGTTGAGGGGAATAGTTTTCATGAGAGCAAACCACTTGGTTGGAATCCGATGGATCCACACATCAAATAGATGACAAAAATGCATTATTTTGGGCAGGGTAGTTTTGAAACAACTCAAGAGTTGACATACCTGATGGAGAATGGGCCAAGTCTTCAAAAATGTTATAATTTTGAGCAGCTCTTGAACGAGGGTTGAAATTATATTTCTGAATAACATCCTTTAGATGTTTTATAGTTAATTCCGCAGGGATCAGAGGTGGAGTAGAATCAGATGAAGGTGATTTTGAACTGGCAGGTTGATAATTAGCCTAACTGTTCAATGTATTCACATTACCATAGTCCCTATTTTGAGTGGCCACCATAACATTGGATCTCAACTTCTAAGATGAAAGCATCAAAACCATGTTAGAGGAAGAAGGGTATCGAGCAACCATATGGTTCTACTGATTGGGAAATGGGTCGGTCAACACGGTAGGAGAAGAAAAACATTTAAGAAATTGATTCACTTTAGCATGGTGCGGGAATTCATGTGTAAAGTGGTCCTATTTCCAAATCAAGCATGGGTAACGAGGCTTTCACTTCTCATTGGAAGACTATTTTGTTTGTTTATCTTGCAGTGAATAATCCTTATTTTTTTTACCTCTTCCTTTATTATTTCTTCCAGGTTGCTATGGAGACTTGCCCTTATCAAATGAAAATACATTTATCTCATAAGAAAAAGCTACAAGAGGATGGGATTGAGGTTTTTGAGTAGATGCGGTAAGAGAAACACTAGATGGTTTACTCACCAACTGCAAACTGGAAGAACCAATCACGCCATAAAGGCATGAGATTCCTTACCAGGTGGAGGAGGAACATTATTTGAAGGTATTAGAGTATTCGGTATCTTATCATAGAGTGTGCCCAATTGGGTATAAACAAGGTCCAAATATTCTGCACAAGCAATAACTTTCTCTTCGGTCATGACTCCAAATTTAGCCACATCTTCTGTTCTGGGTGAAAACATATATTTGGTAAACCATTCCACTAAAAATTGATTAGGAACACAAGTCTTGTCCAATCAGAGATGGCACCTCTACTCATGAATGTGATCTAAAATGTGAGTGGAATTTGATTTTTTTAAATTGGCCAATAGTATTGTTCCAGTTTCATATCTAATGCGTAACTAGAGACGTGAGAGGAAAATGGTGGCCAAAGTGTTGAAATCGTGAAACGAAGCTCTAGGTAACTCAATATACCATTTAGCTATGGTACCTGTAATATTTGGTTGGAAAAGATGAAGTCGAACAAACTCATCATTAAAGGAGTTCGAAAAACACCATAGATGATAACTCATGATGTGCATCAACAAGTCTTATCCTGGATTCCCATTGAATTTTGGGATATACGAATCAAATTTAGTGTGAATAATCGACCACCATTGCGAATGAGTGATGGGGTCATTTGTGAGTCGAGTTAAGTCTGGATATTTGAGAATGGAAAGAAAAGACAACTTTCGGTTAAAGTCTGAAGGAGGATGACCTGGGTATGAAGGAAGAGTTTAAGCACCAGGAACATGCATTCCCAGATAAGGGGTGTTTTGATAGTAAGGAATCTGGGTACCAGGATAAGGAGGATCGTGATAACGAGTATAAAATTGGCCTTGATGCCCATCACCAGGGTGACGATCATGCTGTTATAATGATTGGGCCTAGATCTTTTGGCCTTGAAAAGACACTTAATATGGACCATAATTTTGTGTGATGGGAGTTTGAATTGTCCCATGATAAGGTGGGTTCGTTTGGGATTGTGCCATACTATGAATAATCTATCCTATCAAGACTTGAGGAGTACCTTTTCCAAGTGGTTGAGAGTGTGAGGTACCTTGTACTCGTTGGGTAAGTGGAACTTCGGAAGCTCCAAATACTGTTGGAATGGATTGAGAGGTAACAAAAACCTATAAAGGTTGGCTCACATGTATTTGAGCTTGTTTGGGTGCTAATGGATGGATAAAGATTTGAGAAGATGGTGCAGGTTAATTATTCAAAAATTAGTCCCAATTTGAACCGGGTTGAATGGGAGAAGTAGGTTTCAAAACACTAGCAGCCATTCCAGGATAAGGAGAACCATAATGAGGCTAGGTACCAATTTGAGGTATACCAACAACATGCCCCCATGCCAAAGGAGGAGGGCATGACAGAGGAAATTGTGACCCAGACAGAGGAAACCCAACATAAGAAGAGTTGGGTTGGTGAAGGTAATCTTGCCCACTGATATAAGGGCCAGCCTGCTACTCAAAGTTAGCTCTAAGTGGAGGAGGAGGAGGAGGAGAAGACTGTATGGCACTCATAAGAGAAGTACCAGATGATATCCCCGTATTGGATGACATAAGAGAGATCCAAGGATGGGAAGCCACACTAGAAAAGGTACCATATATAGACTGATATCCTGGTGGGATGAACGAACCACCATACAGACGTGTTTATGGCGATGTTGAAAACATAGATGTGGAGGAAAAATTTGATGTCTTGACAATAGTTGTGAACATAGGTAGAGAAGTTGGATCAATTCCAGTTGTGGTTCACTCCGGTGAATATTTCCATGATAAATCTGCGGGTGATTCTAAAGAACCAGGTAAAGGAGTTTGTGTAGGATTTTAAAGAGGAATAGAGTTGTCTTGATAAAAATGAAGTCCTTCCCAATGTGTAGGAGTATAAGTACAAGGCTCTTCTTGAGGTATCTACTCAATATTCACAAGTTCAGGTGGAATAGGTTCACCATCAAGTCGAAGATATATAGGTTTTGATTGAGACAAAGGAAGAGAAAAGGTCCCAAGGTAAAAATTATAGATGTTTGAGGCTCCTTAGGATCAACAACCTTAAGAAACAAAGTGTGTGACTCTGGAAAGTCAGGTTCGAAAACGTTAGGCAACAAAGTTTCAGGGACTTATATTTCAATTGCGTCAGTGTCACCATCAATATTAGATGTGATGTCGGGCTGGTAACTCAAAGGGACAAATGATTATGGCAGATGAATATCAAGAGGAGGGCCAAAAGTGGTTCCCAATGTTCCCAATTCGGTAGTTTGTGTCTTCTTGTGCTTATGATGGTGGACACGAATAGCCTCTAGTGGAAGTGGAGGCTTATTTTTCATTCTGCATGAACAACGAGGTGGGGGATTTTGTTCTTTCACATTAGATGATAAAATTTATTAACACAAAATTTAATAAATAAAAAATAGGGTAATATAGTCATAAAGGATTACCAAGCAACTGTGGAGTGAAATATACACCTTGGTGAACCAAGGAATTGACATACAACAACCAATATCCCTGAATGTTGTGTTTAGTGTATCAAAGTATAAAAGGCATCAGACTCAGTTACTTATGGATGGATAGCAACCTATAGGGGACTCCCAAAATATACTCAAGGGTACTTGGGAGTGGAGTCTATAGTAGTGTTGTCTAATGCATAACCATTTGATGAGAGTGTTCCTTTATACTTTATGTGTGTGGAGCGTCATCTAATATACCTAAAGGTATGTGGAGAATGATGTTATACACTCACATACATGGAATGGGATATCACCCTTGGGATGTAACGCTTCAATCAATAGAAATTCCTACATTTAACGATGCTGGAACACGTCTCTAGCTTAGACCTCTATGTGTTTGTGTTAATGTTACAAATGCTCCTTAGGTTGATTCAATAAATTTTATTTTTTATCTTTGATTAGGTTTTAGTTATGGGGCCCACCACATATGTCACCTAAATATACCTAAAATGATAATCTAGCATGAGAAAACATAGATCTTTCTATTTCAATGAAAATCTAGCTAAGGAAGGGAAGAAACAATCTATATGCAACATACTACATGCAACAAACAAGATGCAATGTGCAATTTCCCTTTCAATACAATTGTTCCTACACTAATGCACATACAAAACCATAAATGCGAAATGAAAAAAAATTCTTTTCACCACACTTAATTTCGAAATGAAGAAAACTAAGATGCAAATGTTTAATCACTGATTAAATGCACTTTTTAGAATGAGGACTAGAACAACAATTCATCCAAGCGATCAATGGCGAGAAAAAATCAGTTTGCAAGTGACCAAATGATAAGAACAAAGAAAAAACAAAACCAATTCTTACCAAAGGAAATAAAACTCAAATGAAAAAAAAGGAGGCTTAAGGAAGACCATAAGGCACTCAAGACTCAGGGAAGGCCAGTTGCAAGTAGGATGATAAAATATACACTTAGAAACAGTGACAAATTTTGTGCAAAAATAGGGGTCAACGTTGGTGCAGAGGACGCACCAGTGCTCTGCAACGCTGGGAAAGAGTAGGCCTGAGTGAGATGCAACACTATGTGAGAGGTACTGGGGGAGTTTTGGTCTTGTAAAAGAGGTTTTCGACACAAAAATTTCAAAAAAGGATCAATGAAATCACTTCCTAGGTTTTTTATTGACTAATCAAAGCAACAAAGGTATATGAAGGAGGTAATAAAACACAAAGGACAAGAAAAACCACAGAGGGAATGCACTATTCCTTAGTGTAGTCACCAATTTATTATACAGGATTTACAATTGCAAATAAAAGTATCTCCCCTAAGTTCGATGGCCAACCTAGAACAACAGAGAAACAAGGAACCTAATGCTTTCTTTAAATTAAATATATGATGGAATGAAGCCTACCTAGAATTCATCACATGCTTCGTTCCTTCTTCAGTTTGAGTGCTATAATTCCAGCTATGATTTCCAAAATTAGAACCTGCACAGTCAGATAACATTAGCCAAGAAACTGCGATATCTATGTAGTATCATCTAAGTACTCTATTGAATAGATCAACATGGTATTCAAATAAGTGAAATAACGACAATCACATATAGGAAAACAAATAACTCTTTGCATTAATATAATGGAAGGAGATTACAACCACAAATATGTGTTGATGTTGTATAAGAGATCCTCCAAGTTGTTAACTTGTTCTTTCCTTGTCACAATATGCACCTCCAATCACCATAAATGCATGGAATGTTAACCTTTCACCTCAGCACCATAAGGGTAGAATTGAAAAGCCAACCATTAACTTCTTGCATAGGCAAGATGGTAAATATATAGATGAGCGGGGTAAGTTGGGATTTCTTATCCACTTACCAATTTAAGGTTGTAGATCCACCTTTTATGGGAGGATGGGATTAAAGGATAAGGGATGTAAACTCCAAAGAAGGATGAGATAGGATTCGAATGTTTAATCTAAGGTAAATGTTTGTATCAAATTCTGGAAGCTTATGGAAGAGGAAGCTTCTGAAAATTCTCTCTTTTTCCCAAATTTCTAGAACCAACTTAGGTGCAAAGGGGAGAAACCTGTAGGTGATCAATTCTGGCCACATTGATGCAACATGTACGTGAACATTTTCAAGAGGAAGGTCGGGGAGCATTGGTACTAAAACTAGCTCAAATGAGGTGGTTTCAGGCAGAAATTTTGGGAAATGGAGGTTCATTTAGGGCTTTATGCAATGATGTTGATAAGGGGAAATAGTATTTTGATTTATCCCATTAGGAGGCCTAATGACTGGAAGTGACAAAATGGTTTATAACATCTAGCCTAGCCCTCACTCCCAAATATGCTACCACTCCTAACGAGATATTTAGGTCTCCACCTAAGATAAGATTGTCTCGCTTCAACACTGACGTCCCAAAAAAATCCATCCAAGAATTGTTCCTATATTCATGCGGGCCATATATTTTAATAAAATTATAATTATATATTAGTTCTAAGGAATGTCCTTCCATCCCAGGACCAGAGAGAACACTCCAAGTATGTTCAACATGGATTTTATGGGAATCACACCCAAAACCATTAACCCTAATATATCCCATTAACATCCAAACCGATAAAATTCCAGAAAGTTAATAAATGCTTCAGGAAATCAACTATGGAATCCCCTTCCCCTGGAGTTTCCTAAAGAAAAAAAACTTGTCATTACAACAAAACAAGCAAATAGCACCTAAAATAGCGCTAGAATTTAGTGTTTTTCAGTTCACGAATTGAACACCTTTTATGACATAAAAAATAGCTTGACTAGGTATGTTTATAATAGTGGAAAATTTGGCACCGTAAATTTATCCATAAATAACATCGTAAATTGTGCTTGGAATTTTTTCAGAAAAATAGTGCCAAAAATAGCGGGATAAATCTTACCTAGAATTATGTCAGACGTTGCGTCAGAAATAACCCCGTAAGTAGTACCAAGAATAGCGTCATAAATACTGCCTAGAATAAATTCGTAAAGTGCTTCAAGAATAGATCCAAGAATAGCACCATTTTATAGCCAAAAATAGAGCTAGGATTTGCTTCCAATTTGGCTCCTAGTTTGGTTTCCAGTTTAACGTCTAGTTTTTCTTCTCATTTTTCTTCCATTTTTTCTTCAAGTGTGACTTGTAATTTTGTTTCCATTTTTTCCTTTAGTGTGGCTTCCAATCTTTCTTCCAGTTTTGCTTCTAGCGTGGCTTCCAATTTTGCTTCCCGTTTTTCTTCTAGTGACTTCCAATTTTTCTACAAGTGTGGCTTCGATTTTGGCTTCCATTGTTGCTTATTTTTCTTCTTCCAAGCATAAAAAATATTTCTAGGTTTAGCTGCAGGAGATACATCTAGTTTGGCTTATGATTTGGATTTTAGTTTTGGTTCTACTGTGGCTTCCAATTTTGTTGAACCTTTGCAACATAAGCCTCGCAAACCCCGACGACCGCCAATGGGGAACGAAAAGAAAGATGAGGGAGGAGGAGATCCTATCAAAATATTGCTCGAGGAGGCCCTAGAAATACAAAGGAATTCTATGATGGATAAATTTTCTCAGATCCTTCAACGACTGCCCACCGGCGGCGCATCTGCATCCAACAGCCACTCTAGAGGTGCAAATCATTTTACGATACAATTGAACATTGACATTACACTATTTGGGGGCCAAATAGATGCAGATGTCGTAGATAGATGGTTGAATCTATTATAAGGATATTTCTCAGTTCATGACTTTTCCGACTGGGAGAAGATTATTTTTTCACTCCTCAAAGCTACCCCCCATGTCAAGGATTGGTGGGAAACCTACGTGAGAAAAAGGATGAGGGAGAACCCTCTCTGTTCTCAGTCTACCCACTTGGAATTATTTCCGACATGCCATCAAGGAACAATATTATCCTATGGGGAGCTATGAGGAAAAATACATACAATGGACTACGTTGCAGCAACAAAGGGATCAATATGTGCATGAGCTGACGAATCTATTCCATACCATGCACACAAAGTTGGGTATCAAATATTTGGAGAACATTTGGTGCTTAAGTATCGTAGTTTTCTTCATAGATAAATTTAGGAGGAAGTGGATTTCCTTGACATATTCTCGCGTGGTACGACATACCGATATGCTGCTAAGACTGAGCAAAAATTCAAACAGAAGAAGTGATACTTTGGATCTGTGAATCAAAAGCAAGGGAAAGGTGCCCCAAAACCGCATGAAAAATGACAAAGTCAAGGCATGGTGGCCCAAGATGACCTATCGAAGCCGCAAGAAAAGAAAAACATTGTGAAGCTTAAGAAGGACACGGGAAAGTGGTGTGAGTTCCATAAGAGCTCCACTGATAACACTAGTGAGTGTCAAGCCAAGCAGTCACTGGTAGTCAAGATGATGGATTCTGAATCATATGTATGTTCTGACTCTGGATCAGAACCCGACAAGGGGAATGACAAAGGGAATCAGATTATTGATGCGAAGCCCAACACCACCGTTGCCACTGCAAAGATCCAGAAGGAGGAATTGGAAGATCCAGAGGAGGAGGAGAATCTCTTCCACTCCAAGATGTGGGTAAAGGGTTCCCCACTACAGTTTATTGTTGACAGCAAGAGCCAAAAAAACCTCATTTTAGAAGAGTTCGTGAAGCATTTGGGCTTGCTAACCACAAAAAACCTACATCCATACACCATAGAGTGGCTTCACCAAGGACGAGATCTCCGCGTCAGCCAGTAGTGCCGCCTTCCCTACAGCATCAAGCCCTTCATGGATGAGGTATTATGTGGCATTTCTCCTCTTGATGTTTGTGATGTATTATTAGGCCAACCATACTTGTGGAAGCGACATGTTGTGTATGAGTCCCAGCCTTGCCTTGTTATTGTTATTGTAGGCAATAAGTTATACAGGATGCCAGAGGTACCACCACCTGTGGATATCTCTTTGGTTACTGCAAAACAATGCAGTAAGCTCATTTCCAAAAATGGGAAATTTGTTTTCCCTATGATCCACCCCTAAGAAAAGAAGAAGATTATGGCCATGACCTCCAGACAAGGCTCCTCCACATGACAACAACAAATGGACAAGTTCGTGGGGGAGTACGGGGACATCTTCACCTTACCCACAGGGGTGCATCTGCACTATCAGGTCAAGTACTCCATCGATCAGACCACAGGTGCACCGATACCCAATGGACTGATCTATCAGTGCTCTATTATAGATAACGATGAAATCAAGAGATTGAGTCAGGAGCTGTTGCATAAAGGTCACATCCTACCGATTTCGTCGCCCTGTGGGAGCCCAATCATGTTGGTGTAGAAGAAGGATGGGACTTGGACACTCTGTATTGACTATCGGGCCCTGAACAAGATCACTGTCCGGAATAGGTACTCGATCCCATAGATTGATGACCTTCTGCATCAACTCAAAGGGGCAAAATATTTCAGCAAGATCAACTTGAAGTCCGAGTATCACCAAGTACCAATTGAACCCTTCGATGTGTAGAAGATTTCCTTCAAAGCCAAGAAGGGCCTTTTCGAATGGTTGGTCATGCCTTTTGGGTTGACGAATTCCCCCGCAACCTTCATGAGCCTAATGGACTACATCTTGTAGCCATTCACCAACTCATTTATAATAGTGTACTTGGATGACATCATGATCTTCAAGCATACTTGGGAAGAGCACCTCCACCACATCTGAAACGTCCTCCAAACACGGCGGCAACACAAGTTATGTGCTAATTTGGAGAATTAC
Source organism: Pinus albicaulis (assembly GCA_034641835.2). Classification (NCBI taxonomy): domain Eukaryota; kingdom Viridiplantae; phylum Streptophyta; class Pinopsida; order Pinales; family Pinaceae; genus Pinus; species Pinus albicaulis. The sequence goes on along the minus strand of CM076578.1, from coordinate 98,314,447 downwards.
ACTTTTGGCATGACCCAGGTTCAGTATCTGGGATACATTATTGATGAATGGGGGGTGCCTATGGATCCAACCAAGATCCAAGTAATTTGGGATTGGCCTGCCCCAACCACTCTAAAAGAGCTTCACATTTTTCTAGGTCTTACTAATTTCTACCGCAGGTTCATGTTGGGATTCTCTCATATCACTTGGCCCTTGAGTCAAGTCACCAAGGGAGGAGCGAAAGAAAAATTATTTTGGTCGGAATCTCAACAGAAGGCATTCATAGAATTGAAACATCGCCTCTACTCTGCCCCAGTGCTCACATTACCATACTTGCAACAAAAATTTGAGATCGGGATAGATGCCTCTAACTATGCTATTTGGGCAGTTCTTACTGAACAAGGGATTCCAGTGGCATATCACAGTGATAAATTGCTCGACACAGTCCGCAAGTATCCCACTTATGACAAAGAAATGTATTCCATTGTTTAGGTTTGTGGCTAATGAAAGAATTACATTTTGGTGAAGGAAATTGTCATACACACAGATCATCGACTCCTGCATTTCATACAGACACAAGGGAAGTTTTAGAATGATCACCATCATAAGTGGTCCACATATCTACAACAATTTCATTTGAACATCAAGTATAAGAAGGGTAGCACCAATAATGTTGCAGACTGCCTCAGCCGACCACCGATTGTGGCGCTAACCACCGTTCTTAATTATTGTGGGCACAAGACTTATGATTGGTCGCTTCTCTACAAGAGTGATCTGGAATTCAGCCACACATACAAGATACTCTGGGAAGGTACACAATTTCCAAATTTTCACCTGTAGGATGCACTGCTATGTCACCTGGGACACCTTTGTGTTCCTTCAAGCGAGCACGCCAATATGATTTGGGAAGCACACTACAGTCGATTCGTTGGGAATATCGGGGTCAAGAAAATAGTGGCAATACCGCAGAAGTATTTCTATTGGCCTAACCTTCGAGAGGATGTTGGGAAGTACACCAGATCTTTCACAGCTTGCATCATTGCCAAACCGAACATCAAGAAGTAAGGCCTCTATACTCTGCTACCTACGCCTAGTGAACCTTGGGAATCCATATCCATGGATTACATGTCGGGCCTTCCTTCTAATAAGCATGGAAATGATTGTGTTTTTGTGGTCATCGATAGATTCTTGAAGATGGCCATTATGTTGGTCTACAAGAAGAATATCACAGCCGAAGCCACTGCTAAAATCTTCTTTGAACAAGTGTGGGTGCACTTTGGGATCCCATAGTTTATCATCTCAGATCGGGACAGCAGGTTCCTCATCACATTTTGGTCTAGCCTCTATTCAATGCTGGACACCAAGCCCACCAAGTCCACAACTTTCCATCCCCAAACTGATGGTCAAGCAGATTTCGTCAATAGGATGATTGTACACATTCTACGCATGTAAAATTCAAAGCATCCACGCACATGGGATGAGAGCATTCCCTATGTACAACATAGCTATAACCAAGCTCTCCATAGCTCAACCGACCACAACCCCTTTCAGATGGGCTTGGGGTTCTAGCAACTATGTTCCATTGACGTAGCTATGCCATTTGTGGCTACTCAGGCCGATTTGGCTCATGTCCACTCTGAAGCTGACAAAGCGAACAACTTCATTGAGAACATTTAGCACATCGGCCAGCATGTTCATGACATATTGGATAGAACCAATGCTAAGTACAAGCAATGACATAATCAACATTGGGTGCCACACATCTTCCAGGTGGGCGATAAAGTGTGGCTACATTTGCAAAAGGTGCGCCTCACAGGACCCCACTGAAATATTTTCCCACTTCGATATGGGTCGTACACCATCACCAAGGCTATAGGGAACAATTCCTTCGAGCTTAGTATTCCACCATTCCTTGGTCTGCACCGAGTATTCAATATGGACCACCTTCGGCCCTACTTCCCGCCTCTACTGGACACCTCCAACATTGCATAACAACTCACACCAACAAAGTTAAACCTAGACTGCATGGAACAGGCCACCACAGATTGTATCATGGACATGCAAATCAAGAACACTCACCATTAGAAGATCCAGCAATATCTTTTTTGTCAAAGCTGGCCAACTCTTGCACCAAGGCAAGTGGTTCACCAGGGACCAAGTTCAGTAGAAGTTTCCTCATCCTATGGATGAAATCAACGCAATGGGGACAATTGCTTACTAAGGGGAGAGGAATGATCTAGGTGGATATTGGTGGCCACTCACCTATTCCACTTTGGGCCCCACCATTGTTTCTTTCAGTTTTTCAGTTTCCTTAATTGTAGCACAGTTTACTAATTTTAGCAGTTTTTCGGGTCCTGAACTTCCACAGTCGTTTTGAGGCCCTAAATGACATTTTTGAGAAACCCAGGAGCAACATTGGTCATATATCAATGTTTCTCACTCAAAATTTGTATTCCTCAGATAGATATTTCTAACGAGGTATTGAGTGCATCAAACAGAGATCGTGTGCCAAAGTTACATCCCCGGGAAGTTGATGTACCAATTTACCCAAACGGGGCCCATAGTTTTGGCGCTTCATCTCCTAGGGTTAGGTTTTTGGGTGTTTAGGGTTTCCATTGTTTCTCAATAATAAATAGGCCCTCCAGCCTTATTGTAAGACAATTCAGAGACCTGTAGCCACCACATCTCTTCTCAGAGATAAGCTACCAATGACCTAGCTAGTTTATTTCCATTCTATCTATAAACAAATTATAGTTCTTTGATATTAATGAAATGAAGTGTTATTTTTCCTGCATTTTTGTATTTATGGTTATATGTATATTCTGTTGCATTCCCGCATAAATCCGGACCAACTATTGTCAATCTATGCTCAACATTCCTAACAATCGTTAATATGGTCAAGCATGGTCAACCTAGGTCACCATGGTAAAACATGGTCAACTATAGTCATTCATTATCAATATAAACAATTATAATCTATCATAGAAAATTGTTGTCAACCATGGTAAAATTAGGTAAACCATGTTCACCCATGGTCAATTTGGTTAAAATGTTTAATAATATTAATATTAATATGGTTTAAAACATATTGGTTTACTAATGTGGTTGACTATGTTTTACTATGTTTGACAGTGAATACTCTTCAAATTCAAGCATATATAATCTCCTATTATTATTATTGATTAATATTAATAGTCAAACATAGTCAACCATTGTCAACCTTTGTCGTTAATGTTTGAATAGTTGAAAATGATCAAAATTGACCAACCCTGTGTTTACCATATTTAATAATAGTTAACCTTGTTCATTCATAGTCGTCCTCAGTCAACGTAACTCAACCATATTCAGTTATAGTCAACCATGGTTTACCAAATTAAAACATTGTCAACCTTATTCAACTAAGGTTGTCCTTGGTCTGTCACATTTGAGATTAATTTTTTTTTAATAATAACACTAATAATAATAACAAATTTGACTAATAAAGATAATAATATTAATATTGTGAAGTCAAAATGGTACAAAAATATAACCAACATTCGCAATGTGACATTATATTGCAATTTATTCCACATTATAACACGACATTATAAAATTGGTCAACCACATTTAGTAATGTTGTTGACCTTATTTGACTAATGTTGTTGACCTTATTTGACTATGTTTGTCAGTTAACATTGCTCAACTTCAGTCAAACATTTACTTTTAATATTATTTATTAAAATTAATAGTTAAACATAGTCAAACATAATCAAACCTAGAGAAACATAGTCAGACAAATTTAACCATAGACAAACATACACAAACAATTTAGCCATTAGCAAACAGGGACATAGTCAAACATAGACAAACATATACATTAGTCAAACATAGACAAACATAATCAAACAAGTTTAACCATAGACAAACAAATTTAACCATTATTCAAACATAAACATATACAAACATAGAAAAATTCAAATATAGTCAAACATAGTCAAACATAGGCATTAGTCAAACATATACAAATATAGTCAAACAAATTTAACCATTAGTAAAAAATAGTCAAACATAGTTAACAATAATCGTCAATCAAGGTCTCTATGGTCAACCATGGCCAACCATGATCAACCATGGTCAACCAAGATCAACATCGTTAGAATGGTTGAACATGGTCACCCATGGTAAATTAACCATGTTCTACCATAATGGTCAGTCAAAATATCTATGGTTATAATGGTCAAACATGGTCAACCAAGATCAACTATAGTCAACCAAAATCAACTATGGTCAACCAAGGTTAACCAAGGTCAACATGGTTAAACATGGTAAACCATGGCTAGAATGGTCAAACATGGTTAACCAAGTTCATTATGGTCAAATATGGTTAACCATAATGGTCAATCAAGATCTATATGGTTGAATATGGTCAATCATGGTCAACCCTCTTCAACCATGGTCGACCCCATCAACCATCTCAACCATTATTTTAACTATTTTTGTAACATAAATATGGTTAAATATGGTCAATAATGGTCAATCAGGTTGATGGTATACCCCATCAACCATCTCAGCAATTATTCTAACCATTTTTGTAACATTATCATTAACATTAATGTAAGTTTATTTGTGGTCAACCTCATCAACCATGGTTAATGAGTCCACCCCACACATGTCGGTTGTAACTAGCACAACCACATTTATTAATGTGGTTGAAATACAATCATCGACAACATTTTCCACCTCCCACCTTTTATATGCCAATCAACATATGAAAATGATGTCGATCGAATGTATATCAACCACATTATTAAATTTGTTTTTGCTAGTTTTTTACTTAGGTTAAGAGTTATTTTTTTGGGACATTAGGAAATAGGTTAATGGTCCAAAATATAGAGTTACCAAAGGATCATTCTAAGTGATCTTCCATTGAAATTAAGGATTATGCTGCTAGAAAATTTGCATATAGAAGCTACTATCATGATACATAATCATACTATGAAATATTTAAACTGATATTACTCAAAATCATAGATTAGTAATACATAAACAAAGTAAATAAATCGTCACAATTTGACTTACCTGGTTTGTCTTTATGTTTGGATCACAAGTGAACTGTCAATTTAAATCTAGTGCTTTTAATTGCCTAATTTTCAAGCCCATGGATTTTGAATTTATTTAAGAACAAAATTGATGTATAAGTAATTAAGATCATAGATAATGTTGATTGTATGCAACAGAAGCAATAATGTTGATATTACAGGGTTGCAAAGAGGAACACGCAATCAACAGTGATAGATAACTATCGCTATTCTGTCTAGTCATATATTTCCTAATTGGATATGCGTTTAAGAAATTTTACATTAAACTTATTGAACACATCTCTTCGATCGATACTTTGCTTAATTCTTTCTACAAATTATCAACAAAATTTTATGTATTTGTCCATGTTAAGAACCATGCCAAATTGGTCAACACTATATAATTTTGCATTGTATTAAGCAATTTGAAATTCATATCTCTTTGTAGCATCCATTTAGTTGTATATACATATAATTTAAATGTGATTTGAACAAAGGCCTACCAAAATTACTATTGTGTAATTGAATTATAAGATTTTGTTTTTCTTTGAGAAAATATAAATTGTCATATTACCATATAAATATAGATACAATTATGCTTTGTAAAATAATTTCATAAAATATCAAATTTCAATTATCTTACGAATATAAAAAATATATATTAATCTTCTCCATACACTAATATAAAAAAAAAAAACTAAAATGAACAAAATATCGTTATCATTAAAATCAGAACAAGTAAATTCCAATAAATATTAGTTTATTTGCAAAGCCTAAAATTTATGAAAATTACATACAATTGTCAAAAATAAAATAAGCCACAAAATATAATTTAAATACTAAGTGGAATTTAAATTTAAATTAAAAAACAATTTAAAAGGTTAAACACACCATTCTAATATTCTACATCCTATTATTTGTGGTTCATATTGATAAACTGAAATATATATACAACTAAACGGATGCTCAACGTTCTGTCCTTCTATCTATAATATAAATCCAAGCCCTTTCTAATTTTTTTTTTGAAAATAATAATAATAATTAAATTTTAAATTTTTATTCTTAAATAAAATGTAAAATAAATTTGATTTATTAAAAAATTTTAATTTTTTTTCCAACTAAAAAATAAAATGAATTGAAATAATTGAAAGAAAAATGAATTAGAAAGTTACAAATTAAGGTTAGAATTTAATTTTTTTTAGTTAAGAGTACACTTTCTTTATTCATGGTTTATTAGAAATCTATATTTTTAATTGAAAAAAAAAACAAAAGAAATTAAGAAAATTGTAAAAATTAAAAGTAGAGTTTACTTTTTATAAATTTTAGTATTTTCATTGATATTATTTATTTTAAAAAACAATCTATGTAATATAATTTTATTTATTTTTTTATTTATCTTTGATAGGTGACAAACAACTAGGGGATATGAACACGTGGTAAATGATGGTGAACACCTAGTCATTGGTGCGGAGGCCAAACTCCTTGTCCTTTCACTGAAATAATAGTACGGGGAGCAAATGTACAATGTGTGAAATTTCCATCAGACTCGTGGGGAGTAGGGGTAGGAAAAAGACGTTGGCATATGGAGGGTGGTGCTCTTCAGGTTTGGTATAAATTTTTGGCTCTTTGGTGGTATGATGTGCGCTGATTGAATTTTGGTGGCATTCTCGAACTCTCCAGTCAGTGCCCTCTCTGGGAATGGTGGTGCTTTCGAAATCGACACCCCCTCCTCAACATTAGGGTCAAAAAATTGATAAGTATCCTATCCTGTGAGTGGTTTGTGGCTTTTCTCAATGGTCTCAATCCTCTGTATCTGGCTACCAGGCTAGCCCTCGAGGCTTCTTGTGGGAAGTTAGTTAATTTTTCTCTTGGTTTTCTTCTGTGTTTTTTGGGGGCATTGGTTTACCCTATCAAGTGGTTTTCCTCTAGGGTTCTGTATTCTTGACAAATTTCTATGGCAGCATGTGACCCACGGTTGGATAATTAGACAATTGGGCTCACGGGAGGTTGGTTGTCTTAAGGATTGAATCCTAGTAAGTGAATTCTCTTGGAGGGTTTGAGACTTTTCAGTCGATGGTTAGTTGTTTCGTTGCTTAGCTTGTGTCTCTGTTACCTGTAGCTCCCTCGGTTAGTGTTGTTGGTCATCGTCTAGTTTGTTTGGGAAGTTTCTCTACATTAATTTCACTGGTTTGCTTTGTAATTCATTGGGAAATTCCACAGTTAATTGGTGCTCTTTTCTCTACTACAATGCATCACATGCCACAAAATTCTCACTCTCTTCCCCCGTCAAAGAAAATTTCGGCCAGCCAAGTGTGAGGTTGTTTGCATTTACAGGTGGTGATGGGGGTTAAGGAGCCTCCAAGCTCTCTTCGGGGTGGTTGAACCGTAGACAGCTCGGGTCGAGCGGCTTCGGGGGCTTGTGATGGTCAAGGAAACTCACAGGCAGGACGAGGTGGGTGAACCATGGGGACAACAAAGCAGGGTGGAGCTACTCGTAAAGGCAACACTAGAAGTTGGGGTAAGGTGAGACAGCCTGGGCGTGGGATGACCGGATAGAAACTGTTGTTTAGAGAAATTTCAGGATCTCGTTTAGTTTGTATTGGAACCCTTGGAAAATTGTAAGAAGGCTCAGCAGGAAGAACATGCAGAGCTCATCGCTACGCTAAAAAATATGCATTATTTTAAATGTCATGTGTGGGAGAGGGTCGTAGTGGTGTGGCATGGTCAGAATTTGCTATCTGAGATGGTGGAGAAGCTACAGTCATGGATGACTCACTTTGAGGAGTGTGTCTAGTGTTCTTTCTGTCCTCCTCTTCTAGGGACTACTCAGGGCAATCTGCTTCTATTACCTCTGGGACATGATTAAACATGGTTAGAGGTGTTATACTTGTTTTATGTGTATTATGGTGCTTTTGGCCTTCTAAGTTATGAATTGTGTCTCTAGTTGTACTTTTGTTTCTTTGTCATATGTTGCTAATAGTAATAATCAACAATAGTAGTCAACAAACATGGTCACTACCTGCCTTTCGCTACCATTGTACTTCTTTTTTGATACATGAATAAAATTCTAACTTTTATAATTAATATTATAATAATGAAAAATAGCCAAACTAAAAATCTTTACATTAATAATAATTAATGATTTTATAAATGTAAATTTTTCATTTAATAAACATGTTTTCCTACAATATGATATGTAGTATTTTAATTTGTATACTTGTATATATACAAATTAAAATACTACATATCATACTGTAGGAAAAAATGTTTATTAAATGAAAAAGTTACATTTATAAAATCATTAATTATTATTAATGTAAAGATCTTTAATTTGGATATTTTTCATTATAACAATATTAATTATTTTGATTGTTTTTATTACATCGAAGATGTTCTATTGTGGAGTTTTTGTTTGTGACACTGTTCAGATTCGTGGTTCCTGACAGAATCTGAACAGTGTCATTTCCCATGTCACCCATGACACATGTAGCAACGGATCCTGTTGCATAGGCCGTGGCCGAGCAGATTCGCGCCAAAGACAGTGTAGCCCCATTGAACGTAGGCGATGGCGATCTTCTGGAACAACCAACTGGTGTCACTGCCATAGCCATGTATATCCATGGGTCATACAGACAATTCCCTTCATGGGACCTTCTTCGATCGGTATCCAAGATTGGGTGAACAGGGTACCGTGCGGGGTTTTGAAACGCTCCTAGTGGTTTTTCACCCCCTGTGACGCATAGTATTCTTCCTCAGGCATGTCGCCCCAGAAATTCGGGGGCGTCCCTGGCTTCTCAACTGCAGACATTGTTGCTCAGACTCGCTTGTATGCAAATTAATGCCCTGAAATCGAAGGCCCTGATGGATTTAGAGAGGGAAGGCACCCGCCCTTATTCTCTCGGGTGCATTTTGTCGGAGTTTTTGTAGTGCTCTGTTCTGTAGCGGTTGCTCTCCGAAAATGGCTATTAAATCTTCTCTGCTTCCTCTTTTAAAAAGACGTATCTCAAAGCCAGACATGTCAATCCAGAAGTTCTCCTTGCTTCCTTCCAGTCTCGCCTTTTCCATGCATCGCAAGGCTTCTATGCAGAGCATTCTCAACCATGAACTAGGTGGCCTGCAAAGGATATATGTAATTGGGTTCTTAAGAACTGGATACCCAACAAGTAACTGTAGAAACTACTCCAGGGGTCAAACGCCCGTTATGTGGAGCCAGAAAATGAAAATCTAGCAAAAAATATATCCGAGGGCCTTATGAATGGTCAGGCAGATAAGGATTTCGCAACAGATTTGTTGTGTGAAATATCGGCACATTTAAATCTTCAATTTTTTGAGGCCAATGAATTGTTGCAGGAACTTAAGGGTGACCTAGAGTTTGCGAGACTTGAGGGAGGAGAATCTGATTTATGCTTACTTCAGGGGCTTTTCACATTATTCACCCCTACAGTCTGGCCAGATGTTAGGAATTTGGCATCTGAAGAGTCTCTTGCCTTCACAGCTGATGACTTAGCAATTCCAAGTTCCTTTTATTTCCCTATTACAGGCCAAATTATGCAAGATCTAGTAATGATAACAAAAGTTGGTTACACTTATGAGAGATATGCAATAGTTAAATGGTTTCAAGAATGGAATAATATATGCCCAAACACAGGAACTAAGTTGGAGAGTTTTGAACTTATTCCAAACTTAAAACTGAAACAGAACATGGAGGAATTTTTTGATTTAAAATGGCATAAAATACTATTTAACACTATTCATCAAATCAGCCCACAAGGAAATCCCATTGAACTAGAGGAAGCAGTCAATACAGTTAAGCATTTGTTGGGTTTTCATCCCAAATACAAACGCTTGCTTGTAACATTGGATGGGATTCGACCATTGATTTGAATTTTGAAACCAGCTAAGCAACAACTGAAGGAGAAGATTTATGGTATTCTTTTTAGCATTGCAGTTATGGGAGACAAGTATAAGCTTAAGGTTGTGCCCCACTTTTCTGTGTTGCTTTCAGTTTATAACCACTATTTATTCAAATGCATCTCTAAGTTTGAAATGTTTCAAGTTAGTTTCTTTGTTTGCTCTGTTTTACTCTAAACAACAAATTATTTAGTTTTACTTGTGTATCAAGCCTTTGAAAAGATGAAATTATGTTCTTTCTGGGTTTATAGAGTAGTAGATAGTGCAATTATATGGTCATTTGTAGTTGCATACACTTCAGCAACAGGAATAAATTTTATTATTTTATCATCTCAATATACTTCTAGGTAGATCCTTGCTGGGAAGGTCACAAATTAATTCCTGAACATATGTACACAAATAATGGGAATATTTTCCTTTTGCATAAGAACATATTAGTTGTTTTCTTCGTTAGTAGATAGCTAACCACATTGGCAAAAACGGAACCCGTCTTCCAGGCAATGACTAGAGACATTTCTTGACTTTCATAATATCATCTCTAGCACAAACATTACTGCTCTATTTGTTGTGGAAAGGCAATCTTTGGATACTATAAATAATTGGGCTAGAAAGAGTAATGAATAGAAGAATGCATTCCAGGGCCCAGAATTAAAAGTAAACTTGCTAGAGAAGAAATTATGAGAAAAATGTCTAAGGCCATGGGTGATAGAACTACAGAGAGCTTTCATGAAGAGAGTGGAGGTCGAAGCCTGGAAATAATTTCCTGTAACCAAATTGAGGATAAGGACTTGCTTGTTCCAGAGCCTGTCATATAAAAATAAGGTATAGAGAAGAGGACAAACAACATGGGAAATATAGAAGAACGATGTGGAATTGTATTACAGATAAAAATCATTACAAAAGTGTAAAACTCCTAAGTGTTGGCTGTAAAAAACCAATTGCAGAATTAGATTTTGAGAGATTCTGCTAACTAGTGAGCTGATTCTTCAATTTTTTAAATATAGTGAAGAGAAGTTATAGAAAAATAATACAAGTTCTTTTGAAATCCCATCCATGCAAATTAACTAGATCTTAATCTTCTGCAATACAGAGTAATCATATCTGAGATACTTAGTTCTACATTAACTCTTACGTGAGAGCCTGCAAATCACTTCTCCCTAAGATAAAAATTTCAAACTCTGGTATGAATGCACAAACTTACTAAAGATATATTATTGGTAGATAAGTATGTCATGTCATGTCATGTCATCTAGGCAGGTAGGATAAGATTAGATTTTTATTCAGTTAAAACTTAAAAGGACACAAATTAATCTCATTAGAAAGCAGTCCCTTTGCTAATATAATTAAGGGAAAATGTACTTTCTTGTGGTAAGAAGAAAAAGTGCATAGTTCTGCATTGCTTGGTAACCAAGGGCGAGATCAAATGCGTAAACAACGGGCTTGTTTGTGCCCACGAGTCACCGTTGATATGAGATCAATGGAGACAACGCCCTTTGATCTGCACAGGTGTTAACACAACGTCCGCTCCTTTGGTGTACCTTTGAACCCTTTGGGGCAAATGCTAGTATATTATCTATTATCAAATACATATTAATTTGATTGCATTATATATATATATAAAATAAAGTACTCAGTAGTGAAGTCTTGCCCAATTTACAACAAAGGGGAATACCCGCCAACTGCACGTTTAAATTTGTCATAAAAGAGTAAATTGGGCAGTGGTATCACTACTGCTGCAATGAATATTAATAATCAATGATAAATTTAAGGCTATAGTCTATCTGTGTTGAGATGGGAAAGGTGAGCACAGCCCACGAGAGAGAAAACCATAGGGTACCACATCCCCACCACCGGCATTATTCACCTTATGACATAAGAGTTTTTACTTTTTCTCACAGTCCAAATCTCCACATAAAAACAATACTACAGTCGTTGTTATCCACTCAATGGGTTTTTATGCCAAGTGTTTTTAAGGTTTACAAGGTTAAAAATAGTTTATGGGACATATTGCTTCTTAATCTGGCCCTTTTCATGTGGAGTTTTACAATAAACTCTTTTAGTTTGATGAAAATTAGTATTTAATTGAGCAATAATAATTTTAGATCTCCAAGTAATATTAGTCCGTGTGTAAGTTTTTCGCTTGATGATCATTATGATTGGGGTTAAACTCTTCAATGTAGTACTTTTATTTCTCCCTAGCTCTTTTTCTCAGGTACTTTTGTGGAACTTATCCATAACAAAAGTTTTTATCTTCTTCATTCTCTCTAGCTCTTTCTGCCAAGTACTTTTGTGGAACTTATCTAACTCTCCTCTTTTTTGCACAATCTCTCCTTAAACACAACCTTAGGCCATCTACCTTCTTCCATTTGCTCATTATGTCTTCTTTCTTTTGCACAATCTGTCCTTAAACACAACCTTAGGCCATGTACCTTCTTCCATTCCCTCATGCTTTTCAAATAATGACTCGCACCATAGCAACAATTCTTTGTAATCAAATTCTCACTCTCAATTTGTGAATTCTCACTCTCAAATTGTTTCCTCTCAGTTGTGAACCTGGCCTCACTCTCAATTTGTGAATTCTCAATTTCAATTTGTTTCCACTCTCAAATTGTTTCCACTCACAGATCACAACTATATAAAACCATCCGAATCGCTAGAAGTAAAAAAAAATTTAGAATGGTTTTTGAGTCCCACAACTCTGCCTCTCTACACCTACTTTGAAGAGCATAAAATGTTTTCCAACCCCAAAACCCTTTTCTTTCTACAGTGCCTTAAAAATAAAACTTATGCATTGCAACAATCAAATTTTACTAATTTGTGTTCATAAGAAAGCAAATCCTGTCACGAATCCCCTAAAGAACCGAACCCAACATAACCTTAATTGTCGGAAAAAACAGAAACAAAGGGCCAAGATCTTACTCTTGGGCGAGGGAGGAGGAGCGAGAGCCTCTGCATTGCATTGGCGGAAGGTGCTAAGAAATTAAACAACAGGAAGGCAACAGAAAGAATTGTTAAAATATATAATTACTTCCCGCATGCAGAGTTAGACAAATAGTTAAGTGAATTAGTTGAGTTGAGTGATAAACAGATTTGGTGAGTGAGTTAGAGAGTCAGTTAAGTGAGTTGATCAAGTTCAGTTATGTGAGAATGTGTGCATGTCAATTTAAGTTAAATACCCTTCATCGAGTTCATTGTATTCATTGAGTGAGATTGTGATTTAGAGAGATTGAAGATTAATTGAAGAGTTGTAGCTCATTGTTTTGTGTGTGAAATACTTGTGTTATTGTGTGATTGAATCCTCTGTGTATCCAACAAATTGGTATCAGAGGTGAGGAAGGATCAGAGGATCCGTGGACAAGGAGATCCAGAGAAAAAGGCCAAGAGCAAAAGGGCATCGATTTTTTATTTTTTTAAATTGCTTTACATGCGGAGGTCTACACGTTTGAAGTGAAGAAAATGCAGAGGTCCACAACTTCTTCTAAAACAAACCTGTGGAGATTTCGACAAACTTATGATTTAAAAAAATCAAGTTTATTCCACGGTTTATTGTTTTATGGGCGACTATCCTATTGAAAAGTCCAACAGGAGTACGCATTTTTTCTTTAAAAAAAACATATTTACCTTCTTTCACACGGTTTCAATTATTTTAAAGGAGTTTTGCTAAAGTCGTGAGTTTTATAAGCATTTTTTAAAAAGTCCTCCAAAAAAGAGTTTATATAATAAGTCCTTTTTAAAGAGCTTATCATAAAATATTTCAAAACTGTATTGAATTGCAAAAGGGAGTTTATATAACTATTTTTCTTTTTAAAGGTATTTTTATAATACTTATTTTTTTAAAAAGGCTCTCTTAAAATACAAGTTTTTAAGAGGGATATATATAAAAAAAATTTAAAAGATTTATATTAGAAAACCATATATTAGGGTTTTATTAAAAGGGATTTTTTTAAAAGGAGATTTGCAAAGTTTCTAAAAGGCAAAAAAAAGAGAAATTTAGGGTTTTTGTGAGAGAATTTATTTTGTTTGAGGCAAGATGGCCACATCAAATTTTCATCTACAACTTCCTTCTTTCACTCAGAAAGATTACGATGTGTGGGCTATTAAAATGGAGACTATGCTAAAAGCACATGATGTATGAGATCATGTCAAGTTTGGGTTTGCAGAACCTCAGAACGACGCAGAAGAACGAGCCCTCAGTAATGCAGACAGAGAGCAATGGAAGAAAGACAAGTGGAAGAATGCACAAGCCTTACCTCTTATCCAGTAGGGAGTGGACCGAGCAGTGTTCCAGAAGATCGTGATAACTTCTTCAGCAAAGGAGGCATGGGAAACTTTGGAGAGAAGCTATCAAGGTATGACCAAAGTTAATATTGTTAAATTGCAGAATACAAGGAGAGACTTTGAAAGTCTGCAGATGAAGGAGACATAGGACATTGATTCCTTCATGAATAGGGTCATGTATGTCTTCAATCAGTTAAAAATCTATGGTGAATATGTTAAATATCGAACAGTGATTGAGAAGGTTCTTTGATCTTTGTCTACCAAGCTTGATATTGTGGCAGTAGCCATAGAAGAAGCGAAGGATTTGGAAAAAATGACAGTGGATGAGTTGATGGGATCCCTTCTATCACATGAGGCGAGAATAGATAGAAACAAGGATTCCACTTTAGAAACTACCTACCCAACAAGAATCAGCACCGTCACGGATACCGATGAGAAACCCATCTTTGCTGAAAAATAATAAGAAATGTCGATGTAGACTACTAACAAAATAAAGAAAGCAAAAAGAACTGAAACAAATAAGATCCTTACGCCGACAGAGCGCAGTAAAACACTCACAACACATAAACAGGGTCTCCTCCTGCAATATACACCGTCACACAGCTTCTTCTACAAATACCGGAATATCGCCATTTACGCACCCATCTCCACTCCCATGCACTCGTGGCACGATCGAGTCCATCGAATCCGGCGATAATGGGGTTATTTATGTATGCGTGCCAGTTGTATATTGGTGAGAGAATCAAACACACAAACAGAGTCTCCTCCCGCAATATAAACTGTCAAACAACTTCTTCTCCAAATACCAGAATACCGCCATTCACACATCCATATCCACTCCATGCACACGTGGCACGATCGAGTCCATCTAATCCGACGATGATGGGATTATTTATGTATGCATGCCAGTTGTATATTGGTGAGAGAACACTCACACAAACAGAGTCTCCTCCCACACTATAAACCGTGAGTACTGTCATTCACGCATCCATCTCCACTCCCATGCACACATGGCAAGATCGAGGCCGTCCGATCTAGCGAAGATGGGGTTATTTATGTATGCATGCCAGCGGTATATTGGCGAGAGAACATGGGGATGGGATGCATGCATGCCATGGCAACCCATAAATCATAAGCTATACGTTATTAAATGCTCATATAGAGTCTTTATTATACCTTATGCCGATAATCCCCATCTCATCTACTATATGGCCCCCCATCGCATGGCATATATAACTCTAGATGACGTGCCTTCATCCATGGCCTCTCACATCCCAAACCCTGAGCCTTTGCCTTCGGGAAATTGATGGCGATGCCGCATATGGGTTAGTAATCAATGAACCTTCATACAATTGATATTTCTGGAGATTGAATCGCAAATCCTTATGATTTGTAAACTCAGCCACCATATCTTGTAACATTTAATGGCTGATTGATCCAGTTTGATTTTTATCCTCCCTTTCAATTAAAATCGGTTGTTGGTGTTGAATGGTGAATAAATTCTTCTTGTTTACTCTTTCAAAATGAGCAATTGCAGTTTATGAGCTCAGCTGATCAAAAATTGCAGGACGTCTATGGTTTGCAAAATTTTTATACCAGATTGTCGTTGAGATTAATATTGTACCAGATTGTTGAGGGTAATAACTGATAAGGTTCAGCACCCAAATTTTCTTGTTGCATTTGAAATATTTGCTTTCTATTCAAAACTGTTTTAAGAGAGAAATTTTTATTCCCGAAACATTTTTTCATTCACGACATGTTTCAATATTTTAAGCAAGCAATTTAAAAACATTTACGAACATTTTTTCATTCACGAAATTTTTCAATATTTTAAGCAAGAAATTTAAAAACATTTAAGAATATTTTTTAATTCATCCATTGAAAATTTACAAGAAAGAAAATTTTATTTCACTAGATAATATATTTATTTACTTGGGTCACTTAGTTCACAATCATGAACCCCCAAATTTTCTTGTTGCATTTGAAATACTTGCTTTCTATTCAAAACTGTTTTAAGCAAGCAATTTTTATTCACGGAACATTTTTCAATATTTTAAGCAAGCAATTTAAAAACATTTACTAACATTTTTTCATTCACGACATTTTTCAATATTTTAAGCAAGCAATTTAAAAACATTTAAGAAGATTTTTTCATTCACGGCATTTTTTCAGTCATCCATTGAAAATTTACAAGGAAGCAAATTTTATTTCACTGGATAATATATTTATTTACTTGGGCCGCTTACTTCACAATAATGAATTTGCCACTTACGTAGCTGCTTTCAATACTTAATATTTGGTTATAGTAAAATTGGGGCAGATTTCTAAATTGGTTATAGTAAATTTGAATTTTCCTATTTGGTTACAGTAATATTTGGTTATAACAAGGTTGTTTGATTTTTTTTTCCCAAATCAGGAAATGTGATAATTTTGCTTGATTTTTTTAATTCAATAACAATGTTGTTTGATTTTTATTTTTTTTCCAAAATCAGGAAATGTGATATGGTTACTGGATAACCTTGTTTGATTTTTTGGTTACGATAGAAGTTGTTTGATTTTTTATTCAACCATAAATTAGTTAGCAGAATTTAATGAAATTTGTAAAAAATCAACAACTTTTTATATATATAATAATATAGAATATGCTATTGAGATAATGGGGTTTGTATGTAATTTATAATTTTATTAAATTAAAAAAAAAATTGAAGTAAAAATTTCATAATTTTTGTTGTAGTCAAATTTATTTTGAGTAAATATAAAATTATAAGATTTAATGTTTTGTATTATGGTTATTATATGTTATAAATTAGAATTTTTTTTCTTGTGAGCAATGATTAATTATAAATTAAAAATATAAATATATATTTTGAAAAATATTTGTACAAGAACATTGAACTATCAATTTGGCTTCAGCTACACTTGCCCTTGCCCACACATGCTGGATAGAAAGTGGTGATATATATTTGAGAGGATTTTTGGTTCTGGGTTTACTAATTCCAGCATCATCATTTAGCCATGGCAAAATGAAAATAAAAAACCCAAATGTTCTAGCAATTTTCAAACCACAATTTGGCCTCAAGCATCTAAAAATACAAGATGCCATTTCCAAGTAAATATAGAGTTGAGTGGTAGGCTCGGTAAATAAAACTTCCAAGCTAACCAGCTACTTCAAGTAAATATAATTCCATTTCCAAGTAAATATAACTCCATTTCTAACATATGTTAGAATTAATGGAGAAAGATACAGTTAGGATAGGACTGAGACTCTAATTTTACATCTCAGATCCTAATATTCAGGGAGTGGTTCAAACCACCTGATTATGAGAAAGCCTATATGTACTAGGCTGTTCTCTTGATTGATAGCAATAGATTGTGTGAGTGTTTGTACACTCTCCAGGTTC
Organism: Pinus albicaulis; assembly: GCA_034641835.2. Taxonomy (NCBI): domain Eukaryota; kingdom Viridiplantae; phylum Streptophyta; class Pinopsida; order Pinales; family Pinaceae; genus Pinus; species Pinus albicaulis. The sequence goes on along the minus strand of CM076578.1, from coordinate 98,296,821 downwards.
TCACCTGGAGAGGCATTTCATTTAATTATTAGATTAAAAGTCTTTTATCATGGTATCAGAGCACAGGATCAGAGGCCTGTGTGTTGTTCTATCTCCACGGTGGTTGAGGCTAAGTCTTTGGAGGCCGAGAGCCTGTGTGAGGAGCGTTGTTGTTAGCTGCTTCTAGAAAGTTGCTTCGAAGTGGAGCGTTGCTCCTGCGTGAAGTTGCGGGCAGGTGAAAGGAGGTGGGCAGGCGACTGCTGCGATCCCAGTTGGAATGCTGCTAACGAAAGGATTTGTTGCGTTTGCAAGTGGTGTGGACGACTGTTGCGTTTCTTGACCTGCACCGTGATCGATTTTGTGCTGCGACCTCCGGTGCTTTGGAGCAGTCATATTCCAATAGACTAGCAGATCCGTGATTGCGTGGCTGGTGGCAGATCCATTTGTGGATCGATTTGGTGCTGCTGGTGGAGCCAACATTTGGTGTGAGTGCTAGCTGATGCATCAAGCAGTTGAGCCAGCAGTGTTATGCAAAGTTTTAGAAAAATTCTGAAGAGTGGAGCTGTTGCATCTGAGGAAACTCCTGGGTCGGCCATTGCATACGAGAATCATTGTTTGAAGGTCATTTCTAACTCAATAAGGGAGGTTGAGATTTGATAATTCATTTGATTTCGAGGCCCCTATCAAGATCTGTTGAAACTTCTAGATCTAGCCTGCATTGAGCTCGCAGGCGTGTTGCGCTTCTAAACTAGAGGGCTAAAGAGATCTCTACGAAGAGGAGATCGTGTGTGAGAATTGAAGCCATTTGTTGAAGTAGCAATCTTCAGATCTGCTTCGTGCGAGGCCTGTGCGGGGTTTGTCAAGTGGGAGACACATCAGAACCGTGAGCTCCGAGCGCAAAGTGCTGTGTGAGAGCAAGAGCTGCGAGCCCGTGAGCTCAGAGCATTGCGTGAGGCACGGTGACCATGTGCGAGATAGCGTGAGGCACGTGAAGGACATTATAGATCATGGGGGAGCTGGGTGCATGGATTGTTGCCCGAGTTGAAGAGGCCGTGGAAGGAGGAGCTGCGAATTTAGAGAGAGTGATGCAAATACATCGCTACCTCACGGCGAGGAAAGTGAAGATGAAATCTCACCTTGGAATGAATAAGTATGGAGTCACTAGTATAAAGACCAAAATGAAAACCTCTGTTACCAATTTTTTCATGTTTTTATTGTAAGCCTAGCTGAGACTAGACCAACAGACATATGTTGTTATTCAAAATGGGCCTTCAAAGTAAATTGAAAGAGTCTCGAAGAAAATTCAGGAGAAAGCATCAACGGAGAAGTGAAAAATATTGTGTTGCAGAATTCTCTAATTTGTTTCAGGTTGACAGTGATGGACTAGCTACTGATCAAGGTGCAGATTTGGAATTTAGTGAGATTATTAAATGGTTAATGCCAGATTTACCATCTTTTTCAGGTATGAATTATGAAATCTGGGAAAATGAAATGAAAACAGTACTATGGAAGTTAAATTTACTGGATTATGTTAAAGATGTTATTAATGATAGTGGAGATACATTAGTATTAAGTCTTATAACATCTGCAGTAGATGACAACATCATTCTCAGCATAATATATGAATATGGAGAGATTCTTAGTACAAAGTTTTTATGGAATGTTTTAGAGATGAAACATTGTTTGAATGAGGGAAATGATGCTGAAGATATTGCTCTTGATAATGATCCCATATTTGATTTTGAAACTGAAGATGCAATAATGGGTGATGAATGTGTATCTGTAATTTAAACTTGTAATGATGAAAACACATCCATTATTGTAGAACCTGAAAGTTTTCCTGATGCAGAAATCAAGTTTTATGAGACTTATATATCTCATGATGAGTGGATCAATTTGATGATTGAAAAACATCTTATTGATGAATTACTATTTAGTGAGAAGGAAGGCTTATCTTCACATACAGATCAAATGCAGAACATGCATGTAGTAACAAAACTAGATGAAGGCATAATTATGTCAGCAGAAAGGGATGAAGTAGAGAGAGCGGATCGGTGCCATCCTTGAGAGGCAGAGTACAATTTCCTGCATTGGATTCCATCATTGCTAGAAGTGTCAACGAGGCTGTCGATTGAATGCGTTAAGGCTCTGGGATTGAGAGCCAACGCTGCCATTGAGGCTCTGGTGTTGTCTCAGCCCTCAGACAGGAGGAGCGTGAGGAGTCGTGGTGCCTGTGTGGGTTAACGCTACAAATGCTACCTCCCTACACTAGTTTTTGTAGTGGAAAGTTGGTTAACGCTGCCTCATTCCTGCGAACACTGCCTCCTTAAAGAAGTTGCTGATATGGATGTGTGAATTAGTGGACACAACGGCACAATGAGTTTGGCTGGTGTTCCAGGACTGTTTAAGCGCTTCAACTCTTTAGAGAGGTTGAATTGTGCTGAGAAACCCTTTGAGATCATTGAATTTATATGCCAAGACTTCAACTTGAATGCCTCAAGAAAAGTGCAGTGGGAAAGAAACTATTCCTGGTCGAAGTGTTCTTGGAAGGGAGAAATTAGAAGGAGAAAATGGGTCTTCAAAGTAAATTGAAAGAGTCTCGAAGAAAATTCAGGAGAAAGCATCAACGGAGAAGTGCAAAATATTGTGTTGCAGAAATTTGTGATTTGTTTTAGGTTGACGGTGATGGACCAACTGCTGATCAAGGTGCAGATTTGGAATTTAGTGAGATTATTAAATGGTTAATGCCAGATTTACCATATTTTTCAGGTATGAATTATGAAAGCTGGGCAAATGAAATGAAAACAGTACTATGGAAGTTAAATCTACTGGATTACATTAAATATGTTATTAATTATAGTGGAGATACATTAGTATTAAGTCTTATAACATCTGCAGTAGATGACAACATCATACTCAGCATAATAAATGAATATGGAGAGATTCTTAGTACAAAGTTTTTATGGGATGTTTTAGAGATGAAATACTGTTTGAATGAGGGCAATGATGCTGAAGACATTGCTCTTGATAATGATCCCATATTTGATTATGAAACTGAAGATGCAATAATGGGTGATGAATGTGTATTGGTAATTGAAACTTGTAATGATGAAAACACATCCATTATTGTAGAACCTGAAAGTTTTCCTGATGCAGAAATCAAGTTTTATGAGACTTATATATCTCATGATGAGTGGATCAATTTGATGATTGAAAAACATCTTATTGATGAATTACTATTTAGTGAGAAGGAAGGCCTATATTCACATACAGATCAAATGCAGAAAATGTTTGCAACAACAGAACTAGATGAAGGCATAATTATGTCAGCAGAAAGGGATGAAGTAGTGAGAGATGGTGAAATGAAAGTTCTCCTGAAGGAGCAGGAAGATGAAAGTAATTGTGGTCATCTTTATAAATCTAACATTATTTTTTGTGCAGATATTGGTAGGCAAGAAACAACAACGAATTTTGAAGAAGAATTGAAGTTTCTTGAAGCATGGCTTGAAACACCATGTCTTTATGAAATTAACACAGAAATTGTAGTAATAAATGGTGAAGATATCATCGTTGATGTTCAAATGATTGACACCAGAAATAGTGAGAGAAAATGTTCTCTTATTAAGCCTGCCATAATTTTGAGAAGGATGAGAACAAGAATTCAAGTTTTCCTTCACAGGGGAAGAAATGAGGTGCAAATACATCACTACCTCACGATGAGGAAACTGAATATGAAACCTCACCTTAGAATGAACAAGTATGGAGTCACGAGCATAAAGATCAAAATGAAAACCTCTGTTACCAAGTTTTTCATGTTTTTATTGTAAGCCTAGCTGAGACTAGACCAAGTAAATATATCTCCATTGCTAACATATGTTAGAATTAATGGATAAAGATACAGTTAGGATAGGACTGAGAATCTAATTTTACATCTCATATCCTAATATTCAGGGAGTGGTTCAAACCACCTGATTATGAGAAAGCCTATATGTACTAGGTTATTCTCTTGATTGATAGCAATAGATTGTGTGAGTGTTTGTACACTCTCCAGGTTCTCACCTGGAGAGCCATTTCATTAATTATTATATTAATGGTTTTTTATCAACATAAATGTGGAATTTATATTGTTTACTTTAATATATAATTTGATTTGAATACATCATTATAAGTTTAATTGTGTATATGGATGAACACACAAATTATGGAAATTCTAGTGTAAAACTATACATTTTATTTAGTATATGAAAATCATTTAATAGATGTTTTTTAAAGTGGATTTGGAAATTATGTATGTATAGGGAATTGAGAGGAAGATAAACATGAATGGAAAGTCATTGTCAAAGGCACCAAACACATTTTTTCTTATTTAATTGGTGATTGTGCCGGTGTATTCACTCGATCCAAATTAAGTGGCCTTAATCACCATCGCATAAGCACGCACAATCTCCTTCCTATTCCTCCATGTCAAAGAGGGAGACAAAGAGATCACAATGCTAGACGTGGGGTCAAGTCGCCAAGAAAGATTAGAAAGCAGAATGAAAAGATCCAATATGATGTAGATGCAAGGTTATGTCGTGCACGCAAACAAGTATATAAAAGATTTGTTCATGAAGAAATTATTTCTCTTGTAAGTATTTATTGGCATGGTTATGTGTGTCTTATTATAATAATATGAATATATGATTACATGTTAATCATTGAATTGTTTTTATGCAATCTGTTTCTACAATAGTGAGCTTGATGATGCCTCAAAACTCAAAATCAAAAGGAAAATTGATCGTTGGGACCAAAGTCTACCTCGTAGATGCATGGACATGATTAAGTGCATAGAAATGGATTTGCAACAAAAAGAAGGAGAAGGAATTTTTAATGATGTAAGGGAAGAAGAGGTAGATAGACATAACCCTAACTTAAACTATGAATATAAAGATTTAACAATGAGTACTCACATAAGTCTAATTTTTGCTTGTATTTATTTTCAATATATTTTCACATTAAATGACATGTTTATTTTTAGTATCAATTGTATACTAATTCCCCATTTTTATTGATATTATTAGCCTAATGAACAAAATTCCATAGAGAGATCTTCATATTATTTGCTCACTGATTTTCGATCGAGTAACTCAAAAACCCATTATGTATCAAGCTTTCAATCCCCACATGCATCAAGTTGTGAACCATTGAGACGTTCACCTAGATTTCAATAGGTTTTGGAGGAAGTGAGTTTTGTTTCCATACAAACTATTTCACATCAACATCAGCATACATATTACTATATTTTACTAGGATGACAAGTGAGAAAACATATATTTTATTATTTAGATTTCTTTTCTTATTTATTATTATATTTTACAATGATGATAATAAAGAAAATGGATGTAGGTATTGTTTTTGGAACCATTACAATCATTTGAAACCCCAAAACATGATCATGGTCTTGAAAAGAAAGTAAGTGAGATGGATCAAGTATATATTTAAATAATTATTTACAATTGTTAATTAGCTTTTACATTTAATTTGGTTTGAGATTCACACAAATATATATATATATATATATATATATATATATATATATATATATACACGATCTTGTGTTTAGAATAAAGAATATGCATCTCCTCAAAGCCATCCACATATAATAGATAGCGCGCACGTGATGCATCCAAAGCCAAATTGTTCACAACCATTGCGATGTTCACCTCTTCTTCAAGGGAATTTAGGAGATGTAAGTTGTATACCCTATATCATAACTCATAATACATTGACATATAATTTATTATACATTATAATTGAATAGTTTTTCAATGAATTGTGTCTTCTTCCATTTTGCATGGTGCCATCTATTCATTATTTCCATACTATTTTGCATTTGTTTTCACCCATTTTTTTATTATGTTGATATCAATTTGCATATTATTTATTATGTTTTAAATTTTGCAGAAAGAAAAAAGGGAAAATGATCTTGGGATGGTGAAAAGAACGAAAATTACACCAAAAGACTTGAAAGCATGTGGGTTCAAGTCTCGAAAACAATACATAGAGCATATATGCTCAACTAGCATTTCTCTTACTAAACCCACTAGGCTTACCACTTTGAGAACTAAAACAACTCACCATGTCTAGGTAACTTGAACATGTTTAGGGCATTAATTAGTGTTTTGTGTAGAAAGAAGTTTATCCTTCTGTAATGAATATTATATTTTTGAATGATAGGCTCAACTTTCTCTCGATATAGAATGGTGTATTAGACGTGTTTTTCACATTTGAAATTCTATGTGCACTTTGTCTTATATGAATGATACACTTTAAAATAGTTTCATATCAACTATACCTATGATATATTCTTTGGAATTTCTTAATTTCATGACTTAAATGTACATGATTAATCTTTCTTTGATTACATGCTTGTTAGTACCTTGATGATGTCCAACATGCACTACTCTCACAATATAGTTAGAAGTAGTCAAGGGATACACTTAGATAGTGAGAAGTTTTGTATTTTAAACGTTAGTTATTCTAATAAGAATAATTTCTCAAATTTATTTAAAGAAACCAAAAACTAAAAAAAAAACTAGACTCATTTTTACATTCTGCCAATACCAATAATTATAAAATTTCTACCACTAACATTGAAAGGCATATGCCTTTTGTGCTTTACAATTAAAAAACCTTTTGGAGCTAAGAAAAAACTTAGGGCACTAAAAAATGTTTAACACTCTTCAAAACACTCATACTCCTACTTTTAGTTTATACAATGTTGTGTTATTGAGATACTTTGAAATTAATTCATATTATGTAATTAGTTTCCAATTCAACTATACATTTCAAAACTATTGATCCCTTTGGTGCTTTGTAATTTAAAAATTATTTTGGAGCTAAGAAAAACCAAAGGGCACTAAAGAATGTTTTAACACTCATTTCAAACACTCATATTCCTACTTCTATTTTATAGAGTCTTGAGTCATTGAGTAAATTCTAAAGTGATTCATATTTTGTAAATTAGTTTTCAATTCAACTATTCATTTTAAAATTATTGATTAGTTAAATTAAAGAATCACATTCCTTGGGAACATAAATACAATTAACTAAAAAAAAACATAATTAGTATCTAATCTTGAAAAAAAAAATAACAAATCATACCAACAAAATTATTTTATTTGATATTTTTTATTTAACATAATGATAAACATTTTTTTCTAAAATATACTTTAAATCATAAACCCTCGTAATATTTAAATCTTAATATTTATAATTCATCAAAATGGAAAGGGTTTTTTTTTTATTAAAATGATGCCTGAGACCTCAACAATATTCAAAATATTCAAAATATATAAAGTTCTCACTCAATCCGCTCTCACCATCGGAGCGATCCATTATATACTTTTAATTTTCCAATCAAAGTATATAAACATAATATTTCAAAACAATATAGTGTGTGTGCCCGATTCATAAAAGTGGAACCATTACTATGAATAATAAAACAAGGTCAACCCTTTGACCATTCTAAACCTCGTCCTTCATCCAATCACCACCAAAGAAACAAACCTTTCTTCATCTAATGATCATCGCATACGCCTCTTTTTACTTATCCAATCTAACAGCTATCACAAATAAATTAGCCCAACCTTTAACGTTTTTGAAGACGTACGATAAGAGTGGTTTCCTTCACTCGTACATTTGCTACATGTCAACTTCCGGAGTGTATCGCATGGTTTCCAAAATTACCACGAACCATCAAAAGGATGCGCGATAAACTCTTCATGGTTTTCAAAAACCGCTTTGGAAGATATACCCAATTTTTGTATGGAGTAAGGGTCGATCATACATCAGTTTGGCACTTTTGATGAATCAATCATAACAAAATTGAAGGCGCGCTCCCTGTAATGTATCCGTAAGATATTCACGATGAACACAATTACGAACTCTCAAAGCACAAGGGGTGATTCTCGGGTACGTAGAGCATGCCACCCGGAGCCAGATTCATCATGAATCACATCATTTCTTTGAATATAAGGGGGTTGGGCGATGCCTCCAAAGCTCATTGCCTCAGGGACATGTTCTTTTCTACAAATCCTTTTATTTTTTTAGGCCAAGAAACCATGTGTGCTCGAGAGCGAGCTATCAATTTATTTCTGACTTTCAAAACAGGTTGGAAGGCTGTTGCTATGGACGCTATGGGTCATTCGGGTGGCCTAATTGTGATTTGGAATCTGGATTTTGCATCTTTTAAGGCATATAGGTTTTTTGGGGGGATATTGTTATCTGGCTCTCTCAGAGGTATGAATGACTCAGTTAATATTATCAATATTTATGCCCCTTATAACAATAGACAGTCTTTTTGGCAGCGCATGAGGGATTCTGGTGTTCTTTCCTTGCACAATTTAATTCTCATGGGAGATTATAACGCCACTCTGCACCCGGATGAAGTGTGGGGTTTATCAGCCAGAATCGATCCTCTCTCATCTTTTATATGTGATATGTTTTATGATCACCAATTGGTCGATATTTGACCGTCTCCTCTTATGCCAACATGGTCGAACAAGCGTGCAGACTCTCATCACATTGCCAAGAGACTTGATCGGGCTCTCGTTCATGATAACTTAGTTGACAAATGGAGTCTGCTGCGTACTGATATTATTGTCTCTGACATTTCAGATCATATGCCCATTCGGCTTTCATGGCAAGCTGATGTCAATCTCAAGGGGCGTCCTTTTAAGTTTAATCGTATATGGCTGGAGGATATGGACTACACTAATTTGATTTATGGCATTTGGCGTCAAGAGATTCAGGATGATTGTCTTAAAGATTGGGAGCGCTTCCATTTTAAACTGCAAAAGATCAAGAAGGCTTCAAAGGAATGGGAGATGAGGAAAAAGGCTGCTCTCCGTAAAGAATTTTTTGAGATTTCATCTACAATGGCAGCTCTTTTTGCTTCGTTCTCTTTTACTCCTCCTATCGCTACGGATATAAGTCGCATGAAGGAATTGGCTACCAGAAAAAAGGAAATTCTCAGGATAGAGGAGGTCACATGGCGCTTGAAGAGCCGAATGTTATGGCTTAAGGAGGGGGATTACAATACTCGCTTTTTTCACAAATCAGCAAATTCCCGCCGAAACCGGAACGCCATCTGGCGCATTAAAAAAGATGATGATAGCTTTGCATTTTCCTACTCCGAGATCCAAGAGGAAGCTGTATCATATTTTTCTAAGTTTTACATGGCTCACCACTCTATTAATGTAGAGAACCAATCTTGTGTTTTAGAACACGTCCCCAGATTCTTTCATGATGTAGCAGTGGCCGCTATTGATCAGTGCATTTCTGGGAATCAGGTTTTGTCGGTCCTGAAGTCTTTTCCTCATGATAAGTGCCCCGGGCCAGATGGCTAGCCGACGGAGTTCTTTATATTCTTTTTTGACCTGCTGGGGACTGAACTCACTGAGTTAATGGAATTATTCCGCATGAAGGGCATTATGCCTGCAAATCTGAATTCTTCATTTATTGCTCTAATCCCTAAAGTGTCGGACCCCCAGCTATTTTCTGATTTTAGACCCATCGCTCTTTGTAATCTGATTTACAAAGTCACTTCTAAGATTATTGCCAATTGGATTAAAGTTGTTTTATCTGCTAACATATCTATGGAACAGTTTCGTTTTCTTAGTGGCAGGTCTATTCATGATGCGATTTCCATTGCTCAGGAGGTTGTTCATTCAATGCATTCCCAAAAGCAGGAGGCGCTGGTAATGAAGGTGGACTTACATAAGGCATATGATTCACTTGACTGGTCTTTTATTCGGGTTATTTTACTCAAAGTTGGATTTCCCATTCGAATCATCCGTTGGATTATGTCATGCATTTCAAACGTTAGATATGCGGTGATTGTTAATGGATTTCCTTCCCGTTTCTTCAAGGCTGGTCGTGGCCTTCGTCAGGGCTGCGCTCTATCTCCCCTAATATTTATCTTAATCATGGAGGGCTTCAGCAGATTGATGCATTTGGCTGAGAATAGGGGTTATATCAAAGGCTACGCATTTTCAAAATCGGTATCCACATCGCATTCTCTTTTTGTGGATGACCTCTTATTATTTGGCTACTTGATTAGAAACCACTGGTTCTATTTACATATTATGTTTCTGAGGTTTAAATCTACTACAGGGCTGGGTATGAATGGTTCCAAATCTGTCCTCTTATTTGAATTTGGGGACATTCAGGAAGTTAACTTTATTGCAGATTTCTTGGGAGTTGGTATTCGCCACATGTCAAAGGGCTTTAAATATTTGGGATATTTTATCAAACCCTGTGGTTATAAGAACAGAGATTTGGCTTGGATCATTGACAGATTACGAGATAGGATTCAGCTATGGACACATCGTTGGTTATCTATGGGAGGCCGTCTTATACTCATTCAATTGGTATTATCACAAATGATTGTTTTCTGGGCTCACTTGCTTTATATTCCGTCTGCTGTCATCTCTAAAATTAATAGCATTATTACACAATTTCTTTGGGGTGGTGCTAATTTTTGCAGGAAATTTCCCCTATGTAATTTATCTGCAATATCTATTCCTAAGAATATGGATGGCTGGGGAAATCTTAGTACCAGGGACTTCAATCGAGCTCTTCTTGTTAAATCTTTTTGGCGGGCTGTTAACTGCACAGGTATATGGTACAGTATAAACAAGGCCAAGTATTATAGTGGTGATGCATTGATGAAGATCAGTTGTAATGAATTTTCTTTTCCTTCAAAAATTTCATGCATATGGCGATTGCGCCCCGCTTATGTTGGCTATTTCGGAATGGGTGTGACATTCCAATTGGATCACAAAATTTCTTGCCATTGACGCCTCACTCGGCTCCTTCCCAGCGTCTGATTATAGCTTTGGCCCGCAGAGGTATTATGTATTATTCACAAGTGATTCATTATTGGTCTTATAGCGCTCCCATTTTCAAATCGGCCGAGCAACTAGATTTACATGACCAGGACGCTGATGAATGGGTTTTGTTTCGAGATAATCTTCGTTCTGCTGGGCTGTGCTACGCCCTGGGAGGTGACAAAATTGTATGGAATGCGCCCCTTAAGAACAACATGATTGTTGTGAAGGATGTTTACTGTAGGATTGTATCTGATCTTCCTCTACAACCGACTAACATCTTCCTGCCCTTTTGGAAGAGGAATATCCCAACAAAAATCATTATTTTCGGTTGGCTGGTTTGGAAAGGCAAAGTGCTTACTTGGGATAATTTAAGAAAGCGCAATTACCAGGGTCCTAGCCGCTGCGTCCTTTGTCTCAACGCTGATGAATCCATTGAACATTTATTTTTCTCATGCCCTTCTGTTATCAAACTTTGGAAAATATTCAGCTCGTTTTTTATGGACCCATCGTGGAGGCCGATGGAATTCATATCTGCTGCATACGAATGGGATCATTTAAACAGTTCTCTCATATCCCTCCCCTTTTATCTCATTTGGGAAGTCTAGATCACGAGGAACAATATCATTTTCGAGCAGAGTTCTTTCCATATCCATCGTTCATATATGGCCATTAAATCTTGGTTGGCTGACAGCCCCCCTCTGATTCTTGATGTTCGTGATGCATCCCATCGTCTCAGACCACATGAAATTACTCTCCCAGCCTTATACTTCGATGGTGCTTCTGCAGATGGTAACATTGGTTGCGGCGCATGGATCAAGATATCGGATCGAGATCGCATTCTCCTTTATTGGAATGGTGGTCCAGGTTCAAACAACAAAGCTGAGATTATGGCTCTCTGGGGTGGCCTACTCATTGTTGTTGATTATCAAATTCGGATGGCCGGCATTTATGGGGATTCTCAGTTGGTTATAGGTTGGATGTCTAGCAGATTTAACATGTACAATCTAATTTTGCAGGGCTGGATTGAACGAACTCAGTATCTATGGAGCAGTATGGACTCTCCCCCAATGTTTCACATTTACCGTGAGAACAATAACTGGGCGGATAGATTATCTAAAAAGGGACTCTCTGCTGAGTTTGGATTGATGTTCATTTCTCGTTTTCATGATGGCAGACAGATTGCTAAATTTTCAATTCCTCTCTCATGATCTCCTTCGGCTTTAATTTTTTGTCATAATTTTGTTACAATTGGAGCAACTCTGATCTTATTCATAGGCTTATTTCTCCGATCTCTGAAAGCACCATCTCAAGCGAGCGGGTCTTCTATCAAGCGAGCCTGTGTTATATGTTTTCAAGCGAGCGTGATTAATATGGTTCAAGCGAGCGCGTTACATTATTCTATTTGCAGGAAGGTCTTTCAAGCGTGCTGGTCATCGTATATACATATATCGGTCTTCCAATCAAACAGCATGATCATCCTGTTTATCAAGCGAGCGAGACAACTCTTCAAGCGAGCGGGCATACATTTCTGTTTGTTGATTATCCATTTTATCTGTTGCATGCCATTTTTGTATACTTCCAGGATCTTAATCTCAAGAGACACTTCATTCATCGGGTTTATCTATCCAAGCTACCGACAATGTCTCTCAAATATTAAACTATGACTCATAATCTATCATCATCCTGGTTTTGATGCTCCATTACCTTCTTTCGTATTACTCTGCTTTTCTTCTTCCTTGCAGCCTATTAGTTCCGAGTAAGATCCGAGATGAACCCTTTCATCTCTGTCTTTACTTCTCCTTTATATTCTTCTTATCTATCAGGTTAAGATTCTGTAAGGGAGGGATCGAATCCCTGTTATGTGGATGCCTTCTATTTTCTCTGCTCGTTACTCTGCATGAGCATTTCAATATGGAATTATATACAGTTTTCTCGCTGTTGTACTCTCGCAGCTGAGACATATGTGGTCAATGTACTGGTTATATTTTTAATATAATACAGCGTTTTTTTCTTTCTGAAAAAAAATTACAAATGCAGGAAACAGAAACACAGTGCCAGCATATATAAAACGGATTTTCAATGATTCTTGATGAAATTTAACACTCAGAAACACGGTTTTCAAAATAACTCAGTCAATTTCTATTAAACTTGAAATCACAGGGTCTCGCTCTCTCTGGCTTGATTACATCAGTTTTTGATCTTTGTTTTACTCTTTTAAAACCCAATATATATATATTGTTTCACTCTCTTGCTATCTATTTCCGTCATTACATTCGTTTTCCTTCTTTTATGGATCAGTCTAACAATATAACAACCCAATCTCAATTCTTATCATCTTAAATCCCTATTATAAAGTTTGAATGCACACCTATGCTCACACTCATCTTCTATTCTAACCGTAACACAACGGCATGGATCATTACAATATTTAAATAAATGAAGATTCGAAAGATCCAACCCTCTGGGTAAACTTTGTTTTGACTACTTAAGAATTGAAATTTTCATCACGTGAGCCACAACATGTGAAAATTCATTCCAATTGTTGGCTAAGTCCGGATGCTCCTGCATCATAAAATTATCATTAATTTTTTTATTTTAAATATAAATAATTCTTGCACATACATTATTCATAAATAATTTTTAAATAATATAAAAATATATTTTATTTATATTAAAATATAAATCAAATTATGATAAAATTTTTCAATTAATATGAAAATTTATTATAATAAAACTATATATGGACATTAAAATACCTATTTATAGAATGTGCTATCATTTTATTATTTATATTATTAGATGGATAATAACTAAAATTGCATTAAAAAAATATCTAGATAGTAATATGACACGATAATGTATAACAATTTCCTTAAATTTACTAAATAAACATTTTGGGTTATATTTTTTTATTTTAAACCTTTCAAAACTTTTTAACCAGTAAAATTATCTTTATTTTTTAGTTTTATTGAATATACTACATTCAAATAAATCCCACTTATTTATTTAGAAAATGATATATTTTCCATAATGGAGAGATCACTTAAATATTTAGATATAAAAAATAATATGATTAAAATTGTTAAAGAATAACATTTAATGAGAGATAAGAAGAACCTTAAATAATAGCTTTTTGTGTTCCCACCATTATTTCATGGAAAAGAAGGTGAAAATATTTAGAAATGTCTTCCATCCCCATGGGAAACCTAATTCGGGAAGCTAGTGAAAATGAAATCTTATATGTGAGGAGTTTTGAGGTTCAAATCCCTTTGATTCATGTGTTCTTGTAAACATAAGTAGTGGTAGTCATTGGAATACCCCATGTTGGATTATTCCTCTACATATATAAAATAAATAAATTTAGAAATATCTTTCATTCCTATTTTTGTTATCATCTATGTCATGAAAAGGAGGATGATAATATTATAAACCCTGCTCATTTTTTTTTTTTTGTCGTCCAAGTAACATGTTGCATAATATTCTAATTTTGGGTAAACCATAAAGTTCCATATTTGAGAGAAATATGATGAAAAACACTCTCAAACATTTGGACTCTTCCAAGATATAATTTAGAAATACCTTGCGACACATTTGTTCTTTTTTTACCCATTTTATAACAACTTGAGAGCCACCAAACAAGTGTAACCCATTAATTCCTTTTTCCTTTAGGGGAAACAATATTATTGTGTAATGAATTATTCATAATTAGTTCATGTCTCCCCAATCCTACCTTAAATTGATTAGAATGATTATTTGCAAAGAATATAATTCCACATCATTCACATACAACAAGATCCCCTTTTGATACTCCATTTAAAAAAAAACCATAAGAAAAACTCTTATAAATTTATTCTTTAACCAGTACCCCTACTAAGTTTTCTTCTTTACCCTATGGGAAATGCATCAATATGATAATTCCATTGGCTGCATTTGGCTGCATACATTATTGTTGGAATGTTTTTTTTAAGTCACTAACATTATTTATGTTTATTACAGTAAATTGATGTACATTATTATTTTAATAGACATGTTTATTTTGTAATATAATTTTCAAAATTTTAATTTAAATATCACTAATTATAAAGTAGATGGTAAATATTTAACCTCCATAAATATGTTAGCATATTCATAAACCAAAAGTTGAGATTTACCTTGAAACTAGTTATATCTTTTTGTTCTTTTAATTAAATTAATAACTTTTAAAAATGACCATAGCATGGTATTGCTTCATAATAATGTAACAAAATCCAGTTATAAATTAAGATTCTCCATGGTAAAGTGATGTTAAATCTACATGTTTAAAAATTTTGTTACATTTTCTTTTAAATACATTATCCATATATTAATTCTTTTAATAATAATAATAATAATAAGTAAATTTTTATGTTTTTTCTTTTCAATTTTAGCATGTGAAATGTATTTTGAGGTGTTTGATGTCTATCAACACTTACTAACAATTTAATTTATATGGTCATCCTAGTTTGGTTTATACATAAGCATATGCCCCATTATCATTAAAAAATGACCATATATTATTCAATCAAATTAAGAAGATTCATTTTATAAATTTATAATTGTAATTAAGTTATAACTTAATTTTTTATAAGATATAACTTAAATATATTATAAAAATATTTTAATAAAGCATATTTTATAAAAATCCAATTTAAATTGTTTTTTTTAAGATTAAGATGGAATATTATTACAAAGTATATCATGTTATGAATTTATAAATACTATTTAAATTGAAATCAATTTTTTTTTGGTTAAATTTAAAATTATTTTAATAATAAATATAATAGTTTAATTTTAAATTTATGGTTGTTTGTGAGATAAGGGATTTTATCCACATAATAATTCGAGTAAAAAGAGTTTATAAAGTTTAAAATTATCCTCAAATTCTAGTTTCTGATTTTTTAAAATTTATCCATCTATTTTTTGTTATGGGTTCATGTACATATACTTATCATATACATACATATATGTGCATAAGGAGACACCCTGATCAAAATATATATAGATGAATTAATTTGTTGTTTTCACACCTTGTCAATTTGTAATCTTATAAATATGTGTTTGAAATATTCACTTTGCTATTAACATTATTCATTAGATTTAAATCAATTTTTTTTTTTACTCTTAAACTGAAATCACAATAAAATCACATATCTCTATCAAAAGTGAAAATTCAACATAGCACTATTTGTTTTTTTCTAAGTAATGCTAATTTCTATTATAGTGTACAAAAATTACAATCAAACTTCATGACAGCGATTGCTGGACTAGCCAACCCCTGTTGGTTGAAGACAAAACAAATAGTCAAAAAATGGGTTTCCCTTCATGGGGAAACCAACCCTTAATGAGTTCAGAGATTCAAAAGATGGGCTGCCCTTCCAGGGGACCAACCATTAGCATAAACATAAGTGACAAAGTATGCAGACAGAGATAAAAATAGACATAAAAACTAAGAAGGAACATGTGCAAACTGAAGAGGGGGAGCTCTAACGAGCTGCAACTACCGGTTCTGGATGTCATGGTGCTCCTTATGAGGATTCTCCTCAATTATGAAGCAACCATAGTTGGACATGGTCTCAATGTCCTTCTTTGAGAGTAGGGGGGCTCTCTCTGGATTTGAGGTGGAGACCAAATCGATTAGCTTTACCGAAATTGAGTGTGCCACATGATCCACTTCTGCATTTTTTTGCTATGAGTCCTCCGTTGGGCTTCTCCCACCACTATCGGAGTCTTCTGCCAGTTGCTTGACCGGGAAGCTGATGAATTTCCTTGGCATAGGGGAGGAGGAGCATGAAAGAGTGGATTTGTGGAGGCGCTCTCTGCTACCGAAGCTGGAGAGGTGGAGCTGCTCCTCCGAGAGATACCTCTTGAGGGAGAGAAGGTGGGAGAGGGTAAATCGTTGACCAGAATGGAGAAAAAGTGGGAGGAGAGCATACTCATGATCCATCTGATCCAGGTGGGACTGAAGCTGAAGGCCAGGGGCACTTGATGGATATAAGTCCAACTGAGTTTATCAAATGCTTTGGAGAGATCGATTTTGAGAAGCATACCTAGATTTTTCTACATTTTCAGAGAGTGGATGAATTCATGCATTACGATGATGCCATCCAATATTTGTCTTCCTTCAACATATCTTGTTTTCTCGGGTGATATAAGCAGTGGGAGGAGAGGTTTGAGCCTATTGGCTATCACTTTTGATATGAGCTTGTATATGACGTTGCAAAGGATGAGTGAACCAAAATTGTTCAAAGCGAAAGGGCTTGTTGCTTCCTGCACTAAGGCGGGAGAATTGCAGTTGAATAGGAATATGATTAGACCCCGAAGCAGGCAAAATGGTAGTGGCCAATGATCCTGTGTATGAGCATATCTTCTCTATGTGCGCATATCTTCCGTACTTGCACATATTTCGTACATATACATATCCTGTATATGAGCATATCTTTCATATCTACGCATATCTTCTGTAAATACACATATCTTCCGTAAATTCGCATATCTTTCATATATTTGGAACTTTAATATATGCACATACTTATGTACAATTCTAACCTCCGTATATACATAGTTTTTGCATATGTGCGCAACTTTGGTGTATACGCATATAAAGAAGTTATGCATATACATAATATATGTGTATTTATAGAATTTGTACATATACAAACTATATGTGCATTTATGGAAGTTGTACATATACGAAAGATATGCGCTTATTCTGACGTTGCGCAGAACTACAGCCTCTATATATGCACATGTCTTCCATATTTGCATAACATTCGTATATGTGCATGTCTTTGGTCTATGTGCTTCTTCTATATATGTAATTTTTTATTATAGGCACAGAAGATATGCGCATATACAGATGTTGCGCATATACAGAAGATATGCGCATATACGGAAAATTATGCGCATATACAGAAGTTGCGCATATACGGAAGATATGTGAATATATGGAAGATATGCGCATATACGAAATATTTACGCATATACAGAAGTTGCGCATATACAGAAGTTATGCATACACAAGTCTCTATATATACACAACTTCTATATATGAAAAACTTTCGTACATGTGCAACTTATGTATATGTGTATCTTTTGTATATGAAAATATCTTCTGTATATGTGCATATACTGAATATATGCACATATATGGAAGAAGTGCATATACGAAAGATATTCACATTTACAAAACTTGCGCATATACAGAAGATACATGTATATACGGAAGTTGCACATATACGAAAGATATGTGCATATAAGGAAGTTGTGCATATACAGAGTATATGCCCATATACATAAGCTATGCATATATGGAAGATACGTGATACAAAATATGCAAATATATAGAATTTGTGAAACTTTTGTACTTGCACATCTTTCATGCATGTACAATTTATATATATCCACATATCTTCTTTATTTGCACATATCTTCCATAATATGTAAATATCTTTTGTATACGCACATACTCATATGTGCATATACAGATATTGCACATATATCGATTATTTGCGCATATACAAAATATATGCGCATATACGGAAGTTGTGCATAACTTCTGTAATATGCATACACAATTCTATGTATATGTGCAACTTTTGTATATGCACAACTTATGTATATGTGTATCTTCTGTATACGCACATATCTTCCGTATATGCGCATATACTGAATATATGCACATATACGGAAGTTGTGCATATATGAAAGATATGCACATTTAAAAAACTTGTACATATACAAAAGATATATGTATATACAGAAGTTTCACATATTCGAAAGTTGTGCATATAAATAATATATGTGCATATACATAAGCTATGCATATATGCACATGTCTTCCATATTTGCATAACTTTCGTATATGTGCATGTCTTTCATCTATGTGCTTCTTCTGTATATGTAATTCTTTATTATAGGCACAGAATATATGCACATATACGGATGTTGGAAATATACGAAAGATATGTGCATATACAGAAGATATGCACATATACAAAATATTTATGCATATATGGAAGTTGTACAAGTTGTACACAACTTCCGTAATATGCATACACAAGTCTCTATATATGCACAACTTCTGTATATGTACAACTTCAGTATATGTGCAACTTATTTATATGTGTATCTTTTTTATATGCACATATCTTCCGTATATGCACATATATAGAAGAAGTGCATCTACGAAAGATATGCACATTTACAAAACTTGCGCATATACAAAAGATATGTGTATATACAGAAGTTGTGCATATACGAAAGATATGTGCATATAATGAAGTTGTGCATATACAAAATATATGCGCATATACATAAGCTATGCATATATGGAAGATATGTGATACAAAATATGCAAATATATAGAATTTATGCAACTTTTGTACTTGCACATCTTTCTTACATGTACAAATTCTATATATTCACATATCTTCCTTATGTGCGCATATCTTCCATAATATGCAAATATATTTTGTATACGCACATACTTATATGCGCATATATGAATGTTGTGCATATACTAAATATTTGCGCATATACAGAAGTTGCGCATATACCGAAGATATGCGCATATACGGAAGTTGTGCATAACTTTTGTAATATGCATACACAAGTCTCTATATATGTGCAAATTTTGTATATGCACAACTTCCATATATGTGCAACTTATGTATATGTGTATTTTTTGTATATGCACATATACTAAATATATGCACATATATGAAAGATATGCACATTTACAAAACCTGCGCATATACAAAAGATATATGTATATACGAAAGTTGTGTATATACAAAATATATGCGCATATACATAAGTTATGCATATATGCACATGTCTTCCATATTTACATAACTTTCGTATATGTGCATGTCTTCCGTCTACGTGCTTCTTCTGTATATGTAATTCTTTATTATAGGCACAAAAGATATGTGCATATACTGATGTTGCACATATACGGAAGATATGTGCATATATGAAATATATATGAATATACAGAAGATGTGCACATATGCGAAATATTTACGCATATACGGAAGTTGTGCATAACTTTCATAATATGCATACACAAGTCTCTATATATGCGCAACTTTTATATTTGCACAACTTTGGTATATGTGCAACTTATGTATATGTGTATCTTTTGTATATGCACATATCTTCTGTATATGCGCATATATTGAATATATGAACATATATGGAAGAAGTGCATATACGAAAGATATGCACATTTACAAAACTTGCGCATATACAAAAGATATATGTATATACGGAACTTGCACATATAAGGAAGTTGTGCATGTACAAAATATATGCGCATATACATAAGCTATGCATATGTGGAAGATATGTGATACAAAATATGCAAATATATAAAATTTGTGCAACTTCCGTACTTGCACATCTTTCGTACATGTACAACTTCTATATATCCACATATCTTCTTTATGTGCACATATCTTCCACAATATGCAAATATCTTTTGTATACGCACATACTCATATGCGCATATACATATGGTGCACATATACTGAAGATTTGCACATATATGGAAGTTGCGCATATATAGAAGATATGTGCATATACGGAAGTTGTGCATAACTTCTATAATATGCATACACAAGTCTCTATATATGTGCAACTTCCGTATATGCACAACTTCCGTATATGTGCAACTTATGTATATGTGTATCTTATGTATATGCACATATATTCTGTATATGCGCATATACTGAATATATGCACATATATGAAAGTTGTGCATATACGAAAGATATGCACATTTATAAAACTTGCGCATATACAAAAGATATATGTATATACGGAAGTTGCACATATAAGGAAGTTCTGCATATACAGAATATATGTGCATATATATAGGCTATGCATATATGCACATGTCTTCCATATTTGCATAGCTTTCGTATATGTGCATGTCTTCCGTCTATGTGCTTCTTCTGTATATGTAATTTTTTATTATAAGCACAGAAAATATGTGCATATACGGATGTTGGACATATATGGAAGATATGTGCATATACAAAAAATTATACGCATATACGGAAGATATGCGCATATACGAAATATTTATGCATATACAGAAGTTGTGCATAACTTCTGTAATATGGATACACAAGTCTCTATATATGCACAACTTCTGTACATGTGCAGTTTAGGTATATGTGTATCTTTTGTATATGCACATATCTTCTTTATATGCGCATATACTGAATATATGCACATATATAGAAGAAGTGTATATACAAAGGATATCCACATTTACAAAACTTGCATATATACAAAAGATATGTGTATATACAGAAGTTGCACATATATGAAAGATATGCGCATATAAGGAAATTGTGCATATACAGAATATATACGCATATACATAAGCTATGCATATATGGAAGATATGTGATACAAAATATGAAAATATATAGAATTTGTGCAACTTTCGTATGTTATCACAAAATCAGACCTGATAGGTTGCTCATCAAACTAATCTTGTGCAACTATTTAAAACCAAGCTTTTGGTTGAATCTTAGCCTCCTCAACCTGAGAGGGCTCTCTCAAGGGTTACTGATTTTAAATAAAATTGAAGATGGCTAACTCTATTTGTGGTCATAAACAGATAAATGATTGAATTTGGTTGTAAATCACATTAGCAAGAGTACATTGGGCTTATGGATTCATGATAGCTTTAGTAAAACCAATCAATCTACTTAGCATGGAAGTTGAGGCATGTTAGAGTTTTAGTCAAAAGATACACATCTGAAACAGTAGAAACACAGTCAATTTTCCTACATAGGAATTCAGACCATCAAGGATGAATTCTGAGTAAACATAAGAAAATACCACTGCTATAGATAGTAAAAGGATGCAATAGAACAAACACACACTAAAACTCTGTATGAATCTCAAGTTGGCTTAGTAAACTTCTCTGTGTTAAAACTGAAAATAGTCACTTACAGTAAACACAGTCTTTTTTGCTAAAATGTCCAACCCTTAGCATTTCAAATTCTTCCTCTTTATAGATCATTTACAACATAGGATAACCTTATCCTCCACTAGATACTTCGAAATCCTACTATTTGACACCTTTTCTAACCATAAACATGGTCTTTATTACAAAATGACAGTTACAAACCTAATGAGCAATCCTATTTCAAATAGGACTAAAACTCTTTAAATTTACTCCTAGCAACCTTATCTAAATTTAATTACATAAAATGACACTTGTATTTTCATGAAGTCGAATTCTGAAGATAAGCTCCAACCTGTTGTAACCATAAAGCTAATGATGTTGTTCTCCTAAAACCTAGGAAATTGTCTCCCTATTTTTTAGGCCTTTGATTCCTTTGACTCCTTGGAACATTCTGACCATTTATGAACCATGATTTAGATGCCATTTGTTGTCAATAACTAAAACCATATGTCTTCAATCACTTCCTTGTGCTAGTTGTGCAACATTGACTTCGAATTATCCAAAAAGATTGATAACAGACCTGCGCTACGAAAGCAACACAGTTTCGTAGCGCAGTGTTTTAGCCCATTTATTTCAATATTTTGACCTTTTCCTTTCAAGGTGGCTTTCGTCTACACTTTTTATGCTTCTTATAGAGATTTCAGGGCAAAATTCTCAAAACTTCCCCTCAAAATTGATAAGGAAAAGTGTGAAAACGCTGCTACAACAGTTTCGTAGTGCTTTTCACCCTTTTTGCGCCACTGGTGCTATGAAACTGCTGTGCAAGCAATTTTTATCAAAGTTTCTTCAAAATTTACAATAAGAATGTGCTCAAGCTTAAGAAAATCAATATTTTATCAAAACCATCATCAATATGAACTAGAAACATAATCTTTACAAAATTTGATCCTTCTTTTCCATTTAGACTTTGTTTTGAATTTGTCATTTTGTACCTTTGCTCTTTAGTTCATCTTGAAACTGTTTCAATTGTAGCTCCAAATCTTTCACTTGGCTTCTTAGCTTCCTGTTACTTTCTCTCAAATGAGTGTTGATCACTCTAACAAACCTTGCCTCTTTAATAGTTGGAACTGTCCATGTGTAGAACTGCTGGGCACTGCTTGGGATCTTTGACCTAGCAATTGTTTGACCTTCCCAAATAGCTTTCAACCTCTTGAATTTTGTCTTTTCAATGCTATGTTGTATTGCCCTCTTTATCAACATTTCCATTTCTTGATTTGCTAGTTTCAACCTTTCTTCCAACAGCTGACACTCTGACATCTGTTCTTTTCCCTTCTCTACCTTGTTGACTACATGCTCTACTATAGAAGATGAGAGATCAATCACCTTTTGAGGGGCCTTAGCTACTTCAATAGTTACTTGGGTGTCTTTACTGCTTCCTTGGAGTTTCTTTTCTTGTCTAGTTAGAGGTTTCCTAGCTTAGAAAACAAAAGCTAAATTCTCACCGTCAAAATCCAATTTCTTTGCTGACTTGATTTTTTTTCTTTTTAGGATCATATGCATAGATGTTGGCATAAATACAAGTCTAAATTCATGTATTTGTATTCAAAATTGGTCCAGCTATACGTTTTTATTTTTTTCAAAATAGTACTTCATTCCCAACATAAATAATGAAATTGCATGCCCATAAATGACATAATGAAAAAATGGCATCATGATTTACCTACAATATGGGTCTATAAGTCACCCTCGCCCCTCTTGGCACTCCCAAGTGCATTTCTAAATTGATATTGCTACAAAAATTACATTAATCAATTAGTTGTAAAAACAAAATGCATAAAATTAATTCCATGTACATGATACATTTACATCAATATCATGTACATAATATATGCTTTGTTCCAGGGAAAATTTTGAAAATAAAAATTTATCTTAAAGTTTAGAACCCTTGATGAATATTCCTAGTTCCTAATATGCAAACTATAAAATGATAGGCAATATATTTGTAAAAGTATTGAAATTTCTAATGATTTTATGTTGTATTTATAAAATATTAAGTACTTTTAGTGTAAAAAAAATAATTCATAAATTTTGGGCTAATCATTTTTTAGAAAATATGGAAATTAGTGAATCTTTTTTTTGAAAAAACATCGAAAATTAGCCCACTTGCTAATATTAGCACCTAAATTTTTCCATGTTCTCTAAATGTACATGATACATCTATTATTATAAATAAGAAAAGTTCCATGGTAATGACATGTTCTTCCATGCATTCAACAACGAGCAAGATATAAATATAAAAGTAACTTAACATGCAAACCTCATAATTTGTAAATAGAAAAGATAAATCCATTCTAACTAAATTCATCTAAAGTAATGTCGCATTGATACAATAAAACATCAAATCCACATCATGAATTTAAAAGGTAATGAATATGTTGTCATAAACATAAGTCTATATTCATGTATTTGTATTGAAAATTGGTCCAGCTATACATTTTTCTCTTTTACAAAATCAACTTCATTCCCAACATAGATAATAGAATTTCATGCCCATAAATGACATAATGGAAAAATGGCATCATGATTGATATATAATATGGATCTATAAGTTACCCTCTCCCCTCTTGGCACTTCCAAGTGCATTTCCAAATTGATAATTCTGCAAAAATTACATTAATAAATTAGCTGTAAAAAATGAAATGCATAGAATAAATTTCATTAATTCATGATGAAATTTTGATCAACTACTCATTCTCACCGTAAATATCCAAGGTAATGGAGAATACTGCCCTTCCTGGGTGATGGTGGAGCACTTGGTGATGGATATAGGCATGGTTCAGGGGTGATGGATAAAGGCATGCTAGAATTGAAATTAGAAAAAGGTAGTGGGTGTGGGCGTTGATACACCCCCACTGGTTGCACGATAGTGGGAATCACCATAGGGTGGGGAATCAAACAAGGGGGGGGAATTGGAATGTTAGGGGTGGATGATCAAAATAATGAGAATTGTGGATACTAAAGGGTAGGGGTGAGCATTGGGAAGGATTTGGAGAGATTTTAATAGGCATAGAAGAATTTATTAAGGAAATAGGTGGTGGGTGTGGGTGACGATACATCTCCATTGGTTGTACAATAGGGGGAAGCACCCTTGGGGACGAAATTGGGATGCTAATGGTTGGAGAAGTTTTTCCAATGGTAGATCTTTTTTCAATAATTTATTCATTAAATAATCTAATTTGACAATTTGGAACGTTGTGAGATGTCGGTCCCTCAACTGTAACAATAAAAAAGTTCAGATAGTTATGCAAATGTATTGAAAATTACAATATATCACATATCACGTAAAACAATGCATATCAAATTTCCTTACCAAATTTGTCTATAATAGAATGTTGCACTAACTCAGGCATGTGTTCCACATTTCTTTTTTTTTATAAGATAACTCCAATTGTTCATCCATGCTTCTTTTTTTTGCATGAACTCGTCCAACCCTTTCAAATTGTAGTTTATCTTTCCCTAATTTTGACTTGTGACCACATCGCCTTTTCTTATTTGTTGGGCTCAAGAAACTATGTTTTCTCTTGGTAGTGATCTTAGATGGAGTTATAGTATTGAAAAAAAAAAATTGGTATTCTTCACACGCTTTGTCTACCAAGTTTTTCAATGCATAGGCCTGGTCCAAATTTGTAGGTGTTATGGATCTCAATTTCTCATGAGTTGATGATTTAACACGTTTCATCTCATCATCTTCGGAGGATGCATTATCTTGTCGTACATTGGTCGAGTTAACATTATACAAGAAATTCTATAAATCATCAATGCTTGTTTCATTATGATAATTCAGATTGGGAGGGGAAGAAAAGCATGGTGGAAGTTCTGTTTGGATTTCTGGGCCCAATATAGGTGTTTCATTCAAATCAAATAAACTATTAGGCCTTTCTGTAGTAGGATTAGTGACACTAGGTAGTACATTTTCACCCAAAATAGTGTTACTCACCAACATCTCAACTTTCAATATGTTGAACACCTAATCCTCCATTGGTAGGTGTGGAAGGCGAAAAGTCACAAAGGAGTCCAAGTGACCTTGGAAGATGAATCTAAGAGTCACACCATTGTATTATAAATGTACATCTATGTGTAATAAAGATGCAACGAATGCCTATCTTTCTATGTGTGTGTTTATCTTTCTTCATACACCATGTGTGTGTTTAACATGGTATTGGAGCTAATATGTTCATAACCAGCTCAACCTTGTGTGAGCCATTTATTTTTGTGGCCTGTGTAAATCTGCAAAAATTCTGGTCATTTTTGCTACATTCAGAAATTTTTTGCAGCATTCAGGAATCGATTTTTGCAGCTTCTGTTGGGTTCATTTAGAATTCTGCAGGTTTTCTCTCACTGCTCTCTACTACATTCAGTTTTTACTGCTCCCTCCATTTTTCATTCTGAAAAATTCTGAAGTTTTTCCTACAATTTCTGCCTACTTTTATTTCTGTACATTGGAGAGCTGCTGGAAAATATTGTCTGCTACTATTTAAAGTGGGTTTCTAAAAAAATAAATTCTGAGTTTTACTGACAATTCTACAAAATTCTGCAAATTTCTGTTAACGTGAAATTTTTGCAGTTTCTGCAAATTTTTGCAACTTCTCTAGTTCTTTGCCATGAAAAATATTCTACTGTTTATACACCTATTCCTTCCTTCTATAAATAAATAAATAAATAAAAATGTCTGAGCAGCCTCACCCCATTAGGGGAATTTTGAGGTCTAAAATGGGCCTCCTAAGGAAATAATAAAATAATAGCTAAACTAATAAAATAATATTTATGAATTTGCAATTCACTTTTTGCACCACAATCCATGTAACCATGGTTAAATTTAATTAAAAAGTTGTACCAAAATAAAATTAATAAAAAAATGTATTGATGTGACTATAAATAAGAATGAGCTTTTCAAGAAAAAACCATTGTCATTGAACAACTAATGCATTTGTCCTTTGTACTTAAATAACTTAAAATAAAATATAAATATAAATATATAAATTCTTAATTATATTATATGCTATTAATTGAAATTTATATTATTTAAGTTGTATAATAACATGTAATTAATATACTATATAAAAATAATATAATATAATAGATGTATAGGGATATGCATTGTTTCTTTCAATAAATATGAAATGAAAACAATATATTTTTATTCAAAAAGTGTGAAATGATATTTATTATGAGTATTTTACTTTGACTTTAAAAGTACTTAGAGCACTACCATGGTTAACCATGAGTTTCAATCCACCATTGAAAATGTGACAAGTAAGTACCTTTAACTCAAACAATGCCACCTCAACCATTAGGGATGATGTCATCCCCTAAAATGTGATTGGTTCTCATAAAGTGAATTTTGATTGTACATTTTCCTTAGGAGGCCCATTTTAGACCTCAAAATTCCCCTAATGCCTTTCCCAACAGTCACCCCTCATGCTCCCAACGCTCACTCCGCTCGGCCTTCGGCCCCTCCTCACGCACTCACCACAATACCTAACTCTCACCCATCCCCTTGGCCTCTCGGCCTCTCCCTAACCGTCCCTCACGCCGCTCACCCAATTCCCAAACCCCATACCTCCCCTTGGCCCTCTCCCTCCTTCGGCCCTTATGGCCCTCCTCCCCAACTCCCGCCCCCCCACTCACACAACACTTTCCTCACCCAACCCCCTCACCACCTCTCTACCCTCGGCCCAAGCCCATCCCCCTCGGCTCGTCGTTCCCTTCCCTCAACCTCCCCCGCCCCTCACTGCTCCCTCCTCCAGCCCTTACGACTCCTCCCCACCTCCCCTCACCCGACCCCTCACACCGCTCATGCTGCCCCCTCACCCGCTCCATCTCCCTTCCCAACCAACCCGACCCGCTCCCCCTCTCTGCCCTCGAGCCCTCCCCCCTCTGCACTTACCCCCGTCCAACGCCTCACCACCCTCCTCTACGCCCTCGACCCGACCCCTCTCCCCGCTGCTCTTACCCCACACTCCCCTTACCCCTCGCCCTCCCCTCTCACCATCCCACGCTCCCCCTCTTGGCCCTGCCATTGCTCCCTTGGCCTCTCCCCAACCCCTCTCAACCCATCCCCCTCACTTGACCCTCCCATCCCCTTCGCTCGGCCTCTCGGCCTTCCCTTCCTCCCAGCCACCCACTTTTAATTAATTCCCTCAATTTTTTTTTAATTAATCCGCTACACTTTTTAATCTGCAAATGATTTATTTTTAATTTTTTTTACAGATTTCATTTCCCCCAGATTTCACCTCCCCTAGTTAAAACCTCCCCCAGTTAATACCTCCCCCAATAGTCACCTTCCCTAGTTAAAACCTCCCCTAGTTAAAACCTCCCCTAGTTAATACCTCCCCCGGTAGTCGCCTTCCTCAGTAAACATCTCCCCCAGATTTCACCTCCCCCAGTTGAAACCTCCCCTAGATAATACTTTTGTTTTTCCCTATAATTTTTTTCATTAAAAAAAAAAAAAACCAGAGAGAGAGAGGAGATGGTATAAATGGTATGAATATATGGATTTTATATAGTGAAAAGTGAAGTTTGTGTTTTATGACCAAGATTTGTGGCATGTATAGAAGGGTGACTCTCTCAAAGAGATTGCAAGTGTGGAGGCAAATGTTGAAAATTGGTGGCATCATAAAACTTACTCATAGTTTTTGGAATTTTCGTTCCTCTTTATTGTGAAGTAATATTGCAAGCTCAAGACCATCTGCTCATCGATAGTGAAGCATCCAAGCTTGTGAATATTTTTGTTGAATTAGAGTTGTCGTTGGTGTAAAACAGTTCTTTGAAGAAGAGAGAAATCATCTGACATAAAGGGTTATTGCACAACAGTTTTTTGCTGCACATTTACAAAATATTTGCAGAATTGTACTAACATTGAGAGTGGATATTGCTTCTTAGTTCATAGTTGCAATCAGTGTTTGAAGTATAACTTTGAGTTGTTGAGAAACTGTTGAACACTTCTATGATTTGAGTCATTGTTGCTTGCTGATCAGATGGCCAAGTTTACACCTTGAGGTCCTCCATAATTTGAGTAGCAGAGTTTGTTCTTTGGGAATTCCATAATTGGAAGTTCATTAAAGAAAAGGGTTTTTGAAGTCATTTGTATTCTTTTGAAAGTAAGTTGAATCACATTGTAAACGGGTGCATTGTCGGTTGAAGCCGGCACCCTTTATTTCTTGAGCCTGAGTTGTTGAGAAAAATGGCTAAAATAAATGATGCATTAGAGTTGTTGAATAACCTCATTCATTCCAGTGTTCATGATATGGTAAAAATGAGCAAGAATGCTCTTTTTAATATTCAAACTTGCTTGCAAGATGCATAAGACAAGATTGAGTTTTTGCAGTTGGAGTCTCAGCTTCAGCAAGATGAACTTCAGCAAAAGAGTTACCATTCTGAACCTATTTTTGTTTAGAAAATTGAGAAGGATTCTCATCAGCAGAAAGAATATAAAGTTGCACTTAATTCACATTCAGTTCCTTGTACAAGAGCAGATTTACATGCAGATGCAGCAGCTCAGTTTTCACTTTCCAAGCCCATCATCAGACCTTGGGAAGAGCTTGTCCACAACAAGCACATAACTAGTCTTGGATATGACAAGGATGTGTCCTTTCATATTCCAGACTACTCCAAGCCCATTCAATTTCAGAGTGTCGGATTTCTTTATGACAGTTCACTTGCAGCTGTTCCAGATCCTGCTACTCTTCCACAGCAACAACAACAACAAATTGTAAAATGCCAACACTATGATCAAGTTGGCCATATGAAAGATCACTGTTTTGATCTTCACCCATGCAAGCACTTTGGTCGACACACCCACACAGATGCTTCAGAAACAAGCCTCCTGCAAGAACAAAGATTCATCTTGGATGGAGCACTTCTTGGAAATGGGCATCAACAGCCAAGAAGATGTTTAAGTCACATGTCAGAACATGTTCTTGAATATTGAGCAAACTTGCAGTTGAGTTTTCACCATCATCTCACCTTGTACCTGACAGGGGGGAAATGGTGGTCATCTACAAGCTTCGAAGTCAAATCAAGCGAGCCTGAGCCACAATCTCTCATTCCATATCCAGAGTTGTAGCCAGAGACACAACAATTCAAGCGAGCCTGAGCCACAATTTGTCATTCTAGATTCAGAGTTGTAGCCAGAGACACGGATACCCATGAGCATGCCTTTGGTTGATGGACAACCTTAAACCATCCATGTGAGGTTGATATTCTTCCTCTTTCAAAACACTTCCTCTAGCAGAAGACTTTAGCTTCTTGCTAGTTTTGGTTGAGTTCCAGGAATTGCATCAAGCATTCCAGTGTTGGTGGTCATCCTTAAACCATCACTGGTTGTAGACTTCCCTTCTTTTAGGTTGAAGGTCTCCCTTTTCAAATATGAGGGACAATTCCTCTAGCACAAGCCCTTAGCTTCTTGCTAGTTTTGGAAGAGTTTCGGGAACTGCAATAAGTGTTGTGTTCCAGTGTTGGTGGTCATCCTTAAACCACCTCTTTATGTCAACATTTTAGAGAGCTGATTCAGCCTAAGTGCTACCATGCATACTTTGCAGATTTGTATTACAACTCTCTTCTTGGACCCACACATACCCCTTTGGATTAAGGGGGGGAATGTTGAATACCTAATCCTCCATGGGTATGTGTGGAAGGCGAAAAGTCACAAAGGAGTCCAAGTGACCTTGGAAGATGAATCCAAGAGTCACACCATTGTATTATAAATGTGCATCTATGTGTAATAAAGATGCAACAAATGTCTATCTTTCAATGTGTGTGTTTATCTTTCTTCATACACCATGTGTGTGTTTAACACAATACATGCTTACATATATTTCCATTTAGGGCCCAATTGCAATTACAGAAGTGTAGATTAGAACCCTTATAAATGACATTGTACCAAATGTCACGAGTATCCTGATTTTGGCTACGAACCCAATAATTATTGGTACTCTTGTCACCAGGCACACAATCTTCATTTTGGATTTGGTTAGCTCTACACTTGGATGAATTCAATTGTTCCTCAATTTTCCTGGGTCGTACAAAACCAGCTTCTTTTAAACATTGCATATGATTGTAATATAATACAACCTTTTTCAACAACACATAGATTAAGCAATAAACTCATCTATGGCATGCATTGTTCTTCTCATGTAGGTACCTTTCCTTGATATACCTATGGTAAGATTCAATTGCATTGTTTGTATCTTGATTGGAATGTGGAAAATTTATGTATGTTTTTGCCCACATATCTGTAGAAATAAATTTATTAGTTATGTATTAATAACTATATATATGACATGAAAAATAGATTCATTAAAACCACCAACAAGAAACTTACATATTTTGTTGTTTCCTAGCCAAGTGGTTTTAAAATTATCCAAAAAAAAATTATGTTCGCTGAATTCTTCAAATAAACTTTCAACTTCCTTTTTTACAGATTCATCATCTTGACATGTGTGCATGATTTCTCCTAAAGTATGAAAAATGCAGATTTGGTTTTCCCTTCCACAGACCTTATTTCCAACATTCTTCAACCATGCATGACGAACATGCCACACACATAATAATATTTTACAGTTGATTGAAGACCTGGAATAACATAAATTTTTAGAGAGAATATACATTAGCAATATTATTTATGCCTCTGATAAAAAGAATAAATGCATCACCTTAATGCTTCAATTTCAGCAGTAGCATCATCTGTGATGAAGGCTTGAACAGGCCAATCTGGTCGCTCTTTGTTTCCAGTGGAAAATAATGCCAATATCCATTTAGAAATATCAGCTATAGTATTGCGTCATGATATCACCCAAGCTATTGGAACACCATTGTGATGTTCGTCGAAAACCATTAAAGTGTAAAGTTGATACTACATTACAAACAATGTGCATAATTATAATTATATAAGATACATGCATTGATACGATATTGAATAAATGAATCGGATTTAGGATAAATATGTACTCACCTCATACTTATCTGTAATAAATGTTGAATCCATTGAGATAATATTATTGTGAGAGTATTTTATCATCATTGAACACATCCACTTTGTTTGTATGCCTATGATAAAATGGATGTTTTCAAAAATATCTTGTTTTTGGTAGAAGAAAAAACTCTCAGGGTTTTCCTAATACCAACATTCTACATTGTTTGGATCACTTTGATATTTAACATACTCTAGCCTTATGGTATCATTGTAAATGTTTAATATATATTATCTTGTCATGTATGTATCTCGAGATATCCCTGTGTATAACTCACTAGATCCATCCTTCACATCATAGATGAACTTGTCCCATATCATTGAAACATTAAAACCTCTTTGAACGAAATGTTGGACACTAGATCGCATATCCCTTGTTAAATGTGGTGCATAATTGAATCTCATAGGCTTACCAATTGCATCTTTCCCGTGACAAACAACATTAGATTGATCAATATGCCTACATGCAGTATATATTATTACAGCATCATCTGGTCTAAGTTGAAGTCATCGCACAATGAAGTGAAATTGACAACCAAATTTAATACTTTCATGTTGATTGCGGTTTGTCTTTTGATATGAGGATGCACTGATAATTTTCTTTTGCAACCCCGGACTATATGCACACCAATAACTATATGTAAAAAATTACAACAAATTAGATATAACATTTATGCGTATTGAAATAATTATACGTATATTGAAAAAACATATAGAGACTCGCATAGCATACCCCAGATATGTTGAACAATATGTGTGTTTGATATCCTCTACATTTTTTAATTTGATGAGACTTAAGAAGAAACTGAGTGGGTGCCAATTCATTTGATTCCTCTCCACTTATAAAATCATCAAGTCGACAATATGGAATAACTGCAACATGGTCCCCATCAACCTCTGTCCATGTTAAGTCTTCAGCTGAAAAAATTATCATATCCTCTGGGTCTTCAACTTCCAACTCGTTAATTTTCTCCCACTTATTCATCCTTCAAATACCTATAAAAATTGCATTGAAAAGTTAATTTAGATGGAATAAATATTATGGTCTTGATTAATGCATATCACTAAGCATGGAAGTCTCACTTTTAGGTAAATATTTTATACTTTTCAGGTAAACCACTTTGGGCTTAAGTAATATTGAGGGGATCTTATATGACATTGTGCGTTAAGCAAGATCATAAGAGATTGGTTGTTACTAGGAAGAGATGTTCATCCGGTAGCGAATCATTGATTGGTGATCCTTTGGTATGACTTGGGAGGTCCATAATGAACTCAGTTAAAATTAAAGCCTTCTTACTCTTGGGGGAGCGAAATTGTAAGTCTAATTCTTACATAATGACTAACCAGCGAGCATACTTATGGTTCATTAAATGATGCGTGAGCAGGTATTTGATGGGGTTAATATTTGCGATGACCGTTGTAGTCCTTAAGATAATGTAGTGGCGAAGATTTTGGACTACGTGTATTAATGCTAGGGAAGTCTTTTCTTCATGCTCATATCTTAATGCAGGGCCTGATAAGGTTTCACTAACGTAATATATTACATGTTCCTTACCATCTGGGCCTTCCTCGATCAATACCCCAGCCAAAGCGGTCTCGGATGCTGATAGATACAGGATGTAGTCCTTGTTGTAGTCTGGGGCACTGATCAATGGTGTTGAGGATAATGTGTCTTTTAGCGCCTCAAATGATTGTTGGGCTCGATCGTACCATTTGAATGGGATGTTCTAATGAAGGAGACGTAGGAATCCTTGAGCGCAAGTGGCGTAGTCTAGGACAAAACGTCTGAGAAAGTTTGCCTTTCCCTGCAAGCTTTGTAGTTGCTTGAATGTTCGAGGTGGAGGTACCTCTTTGATGGCTTGGACCTTATCGAGCTATCCATGGATTCTATGTCAGAGTCGTCTTCAAGTGAGAGGTGAACTATGGTCGTGCGTAAACTGGTTAGCGCTAAGAGAAACTGAGGATTGTAATGGAACTGCTCTAATGGGTGATTTCCAGAACATATCAGACATGAAAACTAGGTTGCTCGCTCGCCAACATAGTACACTCAGTCCACTAGATACCATCTTTAGATGAGCTCCAGGGTTGCATAGTTGTCGATGAAATGGTCATGTTCATCGCAGAGTGCACAATGTATGATAGGAGGGAAGATGAACGGGAGATGTTGTGGTGACTGTCGTGCCTCCTGCGAGTATAAAATGATGTGTGGTTCTTCTCCATTTTATTGCATGGAGGGATCATCTTTATATGATAGTTGGTGCGCAATGCCTTGCCTTGGTTTTTGGTAGTTGGTTCCTTTTTACGGGAACTTTTTGCCGCGATATTTCTTTCGGAGCTTAGGAGTGGTTTTAGTTCGTCTAGCTCCGGGCAGATATGGGTAGGGTGGCCTACTATGTCACATATCGCGCAAGGTTGTAATTCCCGTTGTATGATGGGATTTTCTACCTTCTTCCCCTTTTTATGGATTTTCTTGGTCGTGATAATTGGTTTTGCAACGACAGTTTCCTTATATGGTATGGTTGCAGTCATTTCCTTAACAGGTGGGGCCTCCTCAGGAGTGAGGGGAATTAACCCTGTAGAGTTGATGCTTGTGACTCCCGCTGTGGTAGGTGGGACCAAGTACCAAACTAGTATTGGAAAAAAAATGTTTGACAACACTACTATTTCCAAGACCTGCTATGACACAAAACAAGATGGAGGGTATAGAAAAGGAGTTTGGGAGATAGCGTCAGATAGAGAGGCCTTCATAGCAGAGGCCTCGATGTCGTTAGTGCTTGTCTCTGCCCCCTGGCTAGCTTCGGTGCTTGATGTAGACATCATGCACACTGGAGCCCTTGTGATATCATCGGATGATTCTGGTATGACAGGGGCATCTCCTAGGAATGATCTGAGGATTGACGATGGTTTGAATTGGCCAGGGCCATATTCTTGGTACCATGTAAGCATCTCAGCAAATGTGTCAACATAGGGTAGAACGATGTCGGCGTTTGTCAGTATCGCTTGTCGTGGTATGTCAATTGGTCCACAGTAATGATGCAGTCCTCATGGGAGAACATCATGGTTCAGAAGATGGAGGATGCTATGGCAGACATGGTGTAGATATAACTCCACCCAAGGAGTATATTGTAATCCAGGTGAGCATCCAAGACCTCAATGTCTATAAGGACCGTCTTTCCGGCCAAGCAAACTGGGACATTTTGATAGAGACCGATGGGAGCAGAACGATGCCCCTCATATGCTCTAAGTGTGATGTCTGATGGCTTCAGTTTGGGGGACCCTAACTTCTGTCAGGAATTCTTTGACATGATGCATGTGGATGCACCTTCGTCAATGATACAATGGTGGATAGTGATATTCTGGACTGACATCGGGGTCCCTGTCCTTGGTTTTTGAATGAATGCTGGCGGGGGGGGGAGCTCTTCTGTCAACATTTCTAGATGCGTACTAGGTCCCCTGTGCAGGAGGGTATGGTCCTCCTTGCTAATGATGGTATGACTGCGCCCTATTGGTCATGTTCTGCGAAGGTGCATGATGACTCTGATGGTAGCCTGGTTGCGGGAAGTTGTGGTTAGGATCATATGCATAACCGAAGTATGGATTACTGTTGCCTAGGTGATTTTGGGTCAGTGACCCTATCAATCCATCTGCAGTGTTCGACGTGCCTGGAAATTCTTTATAAGTTTGCAGGCGCGGGGCATTGGGTAAGATGTTATAAATTTATCTTGACTGCCTGTATGTCAGCTCGAGTTGCTGAGATTTGTTGATGGCATCCTCTTCAGATGTAGGTCCTTGAGTGGCCACATCCTTTGAAATCTCTGCAATGAGAGTTTTTAGGAATAGGTCTAGCAGAGCTCGATCGTCGAGTTTGGCTTTAAAAAAACTTCAACGTCACCGCCATTCATGGAGATGGTCCAAGATATGGACAGTTGATGTCTGTCTAAAATGTGTTAGTAACTCCATTCCTGAAACATGGTGGATGGGTAATTGAAAATATGTGAGGAACACAGTAGCGAGGGAACTAAAGGTTCCATGTGTAGCAAAAGGTTGCTCCACTTACCATTTCATGACTGGTCCGGTTAAGGTGCGCTGAAATAGTCTTAGCCCAATAGTATCAATAATAATATTATTCGACGAACATGACAAGTGGAAAGTCATTACATGACCGCGACTGGTTCAGTTAAGGTGCGCTGAAATAGTCTTAGCCCAATAGTATCAATAATAATACTGTTCGACAAACACGACAAGTGGAAAGTCATTACATGATTTTTGGGGTTTTCTGTTTGCTTCCATTCGAATTTTGGAAAGTCTGAAAGGAGCTTCGTGGGCATGGGGGGCAAGTGGGGTTGTGTGAAATGGGGTCATTCATTAAATTTGATAGATCAGTTAAGTTCAAATATGCTAAGAAAGGTAACTGTGTGTTGAGCACCATTCTAGATTGTGAAAGCACAGGGTTCTGGTTGGGTATGGGGTTAGTCTGTGACGTACCCAATTGTGTGTTCTGCTGGATACCCAAATGGGTAGCACTCCTCTACATCCTAGGGGTTGTGGGAGTGGTGTGTGGTGACCCTGGGGGGATTTCCACTAGTGTGGCGCTGGGTGACCCTTGGGGGTTCCCTTCTAAAGATGCCCCAACAAAGGATGAACTGATAAGGATGGCGGTGTTCTGTCTTTGATGCCGAAATGACGAAAGACCTGGAACTCCTCCCGCTAATGGGGGGAGGTCCAAAAGACGTCTAGATCGTCGAGTTCATGTTGGGTCCATTATGGTGTCGACTAGGTATGGGTTTGGAAATATTTTTCAGTTCTATGAGAGGAGAGAGATTATATATCAAAGAAAAAAGGTGATCACATACATAAAACAAAGAGAAAAAA
Source organism: Pinus albicaulis (assembly GCA_034641835.2). Classification (NCBI taxonomy): domain Eukaryota; kingdom Viridiplantae; phylum Streptophyta; class Pinopsida; order Pinales; family Pinaceae; genus Pinus; species Pinus albicaulis. Next base: position 98,260,121 of record CM076578.1, on the reverse strand, counting down.
AAAAAAAGGTTAATTTTCCCTTTAGATTATTTCTATGTGATTAATCAATCAAAAAATGGTTATAGTTGTTTTTGCGCGTGATACTCAAAATCCTAAAGAACTAAACTTCCTCACACTCTTAATTGTAACTGAGCCTTGTGAAGATATCTTCTAGTAGGTACTGGGCCTAATGTCCTGAAAGAACTAGCGACGCCTTCTAGCAGCCGAAGAATCGACCAAGGTAACGGGAAGAGGATCTAGTGCTGCCTGCACCGTCACCTATAAGGAAGGATGCCATAGATTTGGCCATTAAGAACCGTCGTCCCACGTGAGCGTTCGAGTCTTGAGCTTCTTGGTAATCAGCTACCAGTATCGAGCATTAGATGGGTCAGGTAGCCCCAAATAATACCGCACGCATTGGGCCTAAGCTTAACCCCCTCTAAATCGGGTCTCTGTGGCGCTTGGGTTTTCTTTTCCGTGGGTGAATAGATAGATTTAAAGCTCCCTATAAATTCAACTTCTATGTTTCAAGATGTAAACTAACCATGGCGGCTTATTGGATGCCTACCCCCATTGTCCTAACCTGAACTATTAATTATCTTGTGGCCCCTGTGGGAAGATTTAATGAGTTCCCTTATGGCTAGTTTTAAAGTGGCTTACTTTTCTTATGGTGTGGAAATGTGTGTGAGAAAGTGAACAATCACAAAATTTTGTAAGATGTGGATATGCGATGATCCTTTACACGTCCCCCTATTTAAACTATGTTTTGATTGTTCCTTGCGAAAAGAAAATGATGTGCGGATAGTGGGTCGCTTACAATTTTTCCTATTAAACTAAATGTTTGACTAAAGGGAGATGGAAAATTATCAAAAGAGAGTGCTCATATGCATGCCCAGGGTCACCAAAAGGTGCAAGGGCAACAGAGATTACTTTCTTTCTAAGATAATTTAGTCCTGGTCCCGATTCCTAGTGCAAAAAATTAAATTAAAACTAATGATAAAACTAGGAAGAAATAAATGGAGACTAGCTAAGCATACATGGATATGGGCCACTTACTCCTTGATAATTACTTATGTAGCTTAATTTTATGATTCCAGTGATTTTTTTTGAAATTCTAATAAAATTGACCAAAAAAATATACCCCTAAAAAAACCAAAATATAAAAGAATCGAATTAAACATTTATTTTAAATAAGCATACTCAATTTTCTTATTAACAAAAGATAAAATTCAGCTCTGATCAATATACTTCTAGGAAAAATTCCTCTTTAAATTGAAAAGGAATTTTGAAAAAAAAAAATTGAATTTAACAAAGTTATTAATATAAGAATTTTAAGAATTAGACAGATTCTTAGATTAAATATAATATGCAAATTTGATGTAAATAATATTAAAAAAAAATAAGATTTCTAATAATCATTATTAAAATTATTTTAGATTGCTGTCATATATTTTTTTAATAACATTTAACTATTTTATATAAAATTCATGTAAATAATATTATAAAAAACCAAAATCTTTTATAATAATTATTAAATTGCATTATATATATATCTTTCATAACATTTAATTATTTTATATAAAATTCATATAAATAATAATTATAAAAACCAAAATCTTTTATAATTTTTATTTGTTTTAAATAACATTTAACTATTTTATATAAGACTGATATGTTTTTAATCATTTTTAATTATTTATATAAAATTCAAATACCAACTTAATAACAATTTAATATAAAATATTTACTTATTAATTTATTGCATAAAAAAACTATAAATTAAAAAAAAATATACAAATTTTAAACATTATAAACTTAAACTTTACGAACCCAATACCTGAAATCCAGTTGGTAAGAAAAATGAATCCGAACTCCAACCACAAAAAAAAAAAATTAATATATAAATAAACATATGAAATTAAATATTACCACGCCAATTCTTGAGATCAATCAAACTTAACAAAAAAAAATGAATCCCACAAGTTTGGTTGCAAGGAATTTCACATGGCCGAACACATTGATCTTGTGTAGAAACAACACTAGACAAACTAAAAAAAGATTGTTGGAATTCTCCTTGATTTTGTTTCATTGTTCTGGATAAACTTCTGTGATATAGAAATAATTGATAGATATACATAATAAAATAAAATAAAAATCTATATAATAAAATAAAATAACACGATTCATAATATTGCAACATACTTCATTTAAAAGCTAAAAATCTATATCTATATAATAAGGTAAAAGTTAATCTTAAATTTTGTTATATATTTTTTAATATATATAATTCTAATTTAAATATCGCATCTTTTTATAAATAATTAAAATAATTTAAAACAAATTATAATTTAATTAATCGATATGATTTAATTAATTTATATAATTTTGACAAAGTAAAATATATAAATAAACAAATATTTTAATACTATTTAATTATTTAAAACAAATTATAATTTAATTAATCGATATGATTTAATTAATTTGTATAATTTTGACAAAGTAAAATATATAAATAAACAAGTATTTTAATACTATTCATGTGTACCATTTTTTAATGTAACTGTATTTAAAAAAACAAAAAACTATTATGTCTTAAATCTAACATTGCATAGGCCCAAAATACCATTATCTTGTGAAAAGACATTGTCATTTTATATATTAAAATAGAGATGGTATTCTTAGGAAGGTGTTGGCCATGTAAATTTACGTTGAATTTGTAATTTGAATGTATTATTATTGATGTTTGTGGATCAACAGGCTAGTAGCTAAACTGCATTTTTACAATTTAGTTGGAGTTAAACTTTTACTATTTCACACGCTTTAAGAATGAGAACGAGTAACCCTTGTTTTTTTAACCAATATTTTTGAAAATAAATTTGACCCATATTCTTGAAAATATACATTCAGTCAACAGTCAAATGAAAAGAAAATTTTGTGAGAATTTTTGTATTCATTCGTTCACCCAACTACACCATATATTATATATTACTCAATATAAATTGAATTTCCTTACAAATTTTATATTACAATGAATTAGATAAATTTCATATTATCAAGAATTTTAAGTTTGAGATAAAGTCATATATTAAACTTGTACAAATATTTTTCAAAATATACATTTATATTCTTAATTTATAATTACTCATTGTTCACAAGAAACAAAATTCTAATTTATAACATATAATAACCATAATACAAACAATTAAACCTTATAATTTTATATTTACTCAATAACTTTTACTATAACAAAAATTATGAAATTTTGACTTTAATTTTTTTTAATTTAATAAAATTATAAATTACATACAAACCCCATTATCTCAATAGCATATTCTATATTATCATATATATAAAAATTGTTGATTTCTTTACAATTTTCATTAAAGCTCTGCTAACTAATTTCTGGTTGAATAAAAAAAATCAAACAACTTCTCCAGTACACAAAAATACGAACAACATTCTCCCATAACCATATCACATTTCTTGATTTCGGAGAAAAAAATCAAACAACATTGTTATTGAATTAAAAAAGATCAAACAAAGTTATCCCGTAATGTATAACATTTCGTGATTTGGTAACCATATTCCATTTCCTAAATCCGGAAGGGGTTTTGGAGAGTAAATTTCGTTTAGAAATCTGCCCCAATTTTACTATAACCAAATATTACTATAAACTTCAAATTTAAGTATTGACAAAATGGTCTGAAATCACCAATTTTACTATAGCTAAATATTACTGTAAACTTCAAATTTAAGACTTCAAATTTAAGTATTGACATAATGGTCCAAAGTCACCAATTTTACTATAACCAAACCAAATATTACTGTAAACTTCAAATTTACGTATTGACAGATAACCAAGGGGAGTTTTCAGATTTATTATAACCAAACCAAATATTACTGTAAACTTCAAATTTACGTATTGACAGATAACCAAGGGGGGTTTTCAGATTTGGTTGATTGATGAGAATAAAGAAAAACAAAAAAACAACTAATTAATGTTCATTCTAATCTATACTCAATCTAATTGAAAACTAAAAAAAAGAAACTCCAATAGATGCCTGAAGGAAGAATTCACTATTGTAATAATTTAGTTGAGAACAGGCCATCTAGATTTCAACCATTTTCTCCATTTTAAATAATAATAAAAATAATTTTCCACCATTTACATCATGCATTGCATATTCTTAAATATTGACTCAGTAATGTAATTTAATTGTAATTTTTCAATGGATAAATGAAAAAATGCAGTGAATGAAAAAATATTCTTAAATATTTTTAAATTGCTTGCTTAAAATATTGAAAAATGCCGTGAATGAAAAAGTGTTTTGTGAATAAAAATTGCTTGCTTAAAATAGAAAGTAAGTATTTTAACTGCAACAAGAAAATTTGGGGGGTTCATGATTGTGAAGTAAGTGTCCCAAGTAAATAAATATATTATCGAATGAAATAAAATTTGTTTGTTTGTAAATTTTCAATGGATAAATCTTAAATGTTTTTAAATTGCTTGCTTAAATTATTGAAAAATGCCTTGAATGAAAAAAGGTCGATAAATGTTTTTAAAATGCTTGTTTAAAATATTGAAAAATGTAGTAAATGAAAAAATGTTATGTGAATAAAAATTGCTTGCTTAAAACAGTTTTGAATAAAAATCAAATATTTCGAATGCAACAAGAAAATTTGGGTGCCAAACCTTACCAATTATTAATCTCAACAATCTGGTATAATATTAACCTCAACATGGTATAAAACGCTTGCAAAACATAGACATCTTGCAATTTCTTATCAGCTGAACTCATAAACTGCAATTGCTCAATTTGAAGGAGTAAACAAGAAGAATTTATTCACCATTCAGTGCCAACAACAGATTTTAAATAGAAGGGAGGATATAAATCAAACCGGATCAATCCGCTATTAAATGTTACCAGATATGGCAGCTGAGTTCACACATCATAAGGATTCACGATTCAAACTCCAGAAATATCAATGGTACGAAGGTTCATTGATCACTAACCCATCGGCGGCATCGCTATTCAATTTCCCAAAGGGAGAGGCTCGGGGTTCAGAATATGAGCATCCATGGATGGAGGCACGGCATCCAGAGTTATATATGCCATGCGATGGGGGATAGATGGGATGGAGATTATGAGCATGAAGTATAATAAAGACGAGCATTTAATAATGTATAGCTTATGATTTATGGGTTGCCTGCATGGCATGGCTCTCTGTTTGCAGGGAGACAGGCATGCGTGCGTTTTTCATTGGCTTTTTTCATTTTATTTTTAAATTTTTCTTGATGGTCTGAATAATTGGATGCTATTTCTAACGATTATTTTCAACGTTTTTTTTGCCAACTCAGCTTTGTTTAACTAATTGGCGTGTTTGAATATTTATAAATAGGAGTAGTCTTTAGTGTGACTTTTTGGAGTTTTCGGGTGTCAAAATCCGGTGAAAAAAATTGAGGTAAAATCTTGATTTTTGTTATTTAAATTAGTTCTTTTACTCTAAATATAGATTTAGCACCCTACAAAACCCTTAGGACACTTCTATTGTGCAAGTTACAGATCAAATTTCTATTTTGAATAAATTCTTGCCAAATTTTAAAGAAATTAGATCGGAAAAACCCACCGAAAAAGCCTTCAAAAAGTCACACTAAAAACAACTCCTTTATAAATATGGTACGATGTCAAAATAGTCGTGAGTAAAAACACTAGGATAGATGGTATAAAAGGAATTAGACATTAATGTTTTTTGTTTTATAATTTTTTTTTAATTATAATAAAAATTATTTAATTATAATAAAATTTAATATTTTTTTACAAATAAAAATTAGATTAACAAGTTGTCTAAGAGTTTTAAAAAAAAAATTCCACATAATTTTAGATTTAATTTGTTTGGTATTTCTAATGAAGCAATTAATTGAAATCATTAGTTTTATTAGTGAATTTTGCACAATCAAAATGTATAGAGAAATAATTTTTCACGATGTTGAATTTATATATACAAACAAAAATCCAGTTTTAAATAACACAATTCAAAATTTCACCACAAAATTTTTCACAAAATCTAAATAAAAATTTTAAAAAAATTCCAAAAAATCACACTTAAAAACAACTCCATAAATTAATAACAATCACACTAAACTCACACAAAAACAAATTATAATAAAACCAACTTAATTTTCTCTATCAAATTCACTTTTTACCACTAAAGTGGTAATAATCATATAAAAACATAAGTATTAATTAGGATTATACTATTCAAATAATTGAAAATAGTTTACGTCCATTTTATCTTATTTATCAAATAGTTTACATCCATTAAAACTTCTACGGATCCAAATTTAATATGTGGCTACATTGAAACACGACAAAAGCTCCCCCTTTCAGATTTCTCCGCATGACGTAAGTTGCGGGATCACGATGCATTTTTGAGGGACTGAAATATATCCTGCGCGATCCGCTGACCATCTTCCGAAATTCCGCGCACACCTCTTTTTCCGAAGCCAGCGACATACAGACCGTCGCTTCCTTTCCAGTTGCCGGGAGGCCAAAAACCTGGACGTCCGTCCTCCGGGAAAAGCTCTCTGCCATTCTGCAAATTAAATGCCAATTTTCAAAACCAGAAATATCCGGACAAACACACTTCGAAAGCAGAAAGTCAGAGTTCAGGCATACCTTGAGCCAGCTGCGTGCTTCACTCTTGTAACCAGTCGCAAAGATTAGGGCGTCGAAATCCTCTTCAACACCATCTTCGAACACGACACCAGTAGCCGTTACGCGGATCAAATTTGGGACGACCTGCGATTAAAGAATGTATTGGAGAACTTGCATTGACTTCGAATTTCTGAGCAAAGAATGGAGTCTATTTATACCTTAATCTTGCGTTGCCTTATTTTTTCAACAGTGCCGTTGTCAATCACGAGGGTTTTGCCGGTCTTCATCCTGAACTCTAAAGGTCCTTCCACGGGCCGGGGTAGTCCGTAAGACGCGGGGTTGCCTAGGGCTAGATTACTGTACATCACGAGCAAATTGTCCACCATTCGGAGAGGCAACAGTTTAAGCAGCTCGAATGCCACCGAAAGCGTCGATCTTCCGAAAAGCTCTCGCGGCAGTACATGATTCTTCCATGCAAAGTGAAAACACGGACGAATTTATCGTTTGGACAAAATATACAAGCAATAATAATATTCTACAAAAAATGAAATTTCGAAGAACAAGTTTATTGGGACGAATTAGTTATCTGATGCCGGTTAAACAAAACATGAAAACACTCTGGAAAATTGATCAAAATTTAGCTCTATTGTTTCCAAATTTTCTGGTTGTTATTGAATATATGAATTCAGTGTTTTGAGAAACTTTGTGACACGCAAAGTTCATAAATGTGATTCTAGCAAATCTCTACTTGTGATTCTAGCAAATCTGTATAGAATTACCTAATTCTAAGCAATTTTAACAAGAAAAGATTCCAAAAGAAACTTTAAAACCTAAGAAAAAACCTACCGGAAAAGTTTTCTTAGGCCGGGTTGGCCTAAGCAAGGGAAATAAAAGAAGAAAGGAGTATTATGTCGCTTCCAAGCTTACGAAGATAGGAGTTTTATGTGGCTTGTGCTGACCTTTCTTGTGGTGCCCGATGCGTTCTGTATCCCTCCCAAGATCACTTTTACAAAGGTAAATTAGGTGTTGGCTCTGGAACCAATACCGAAGCTGGACTTCTTGCGGGAAGAAAGTTGCTCTCTTCAAAGGCATAAAAGTGTGTATATTTTTGGGATTCAAAAGTGACTTTGGATTTGGTTTTATTGTAGATCTAACCTCAAGGTTCTTCGGCTGAAATATTGGCAAAACAAGATCAGGGCCTTTCAGGAGGCTTTCGACCCAGGTCCAGCCTGTTTTCCGAGAACACAGCACTGTAGCTGATTTTCTGTCTGAAAAGACACTGATTCTTGAAGCCGGATTATGTATTGTGATTGAATCTGGCCCGGACGGTTTAAACTCTCTTTATACCTTAAGACTTTTTTTAGTTATAGTAGCGGTGTCTTTTCAGACTGTCAGCTCTCCTTTGGGGACTGTTTTTATTCCTATTTTAGTACTGTGTGTCTGTTCTAAGGTTTTCCTTTCACTTTCAGCTGAAGGTCTGTAGTTCTTAGGGACTCTTTTAAAGCGGTATATGCTAGTGTTATTTTTATTTCAGTGTTGTGAGGCTTCTTGGACTCTACTCATTACACTCTTGGACTTGTTAAATGAGATTATACTTTTTGATAATTAAAAGTATGTGTTTTCTGAACAAAAAAGTAAGTAGAAGAAAATGTTGAAATATAATATATATAATTCTTACTTGTCTTTAGTTGTGACTTTCTATGTATAGAGTCTGTTTTTATTCTATAGGAGTTCTCTAAATCTAGGTCCTTTGTTTGGTGTGTGGTTGAGATATTCTCTCAACCAACTTATTGTAAGTCCAAGATAGCTTCCCTATCTTGAGACAATTCCTCATGTATATATGTAACTTTATTTGATTAATAAAATATAGTTTGCATAGTAAAATTTTATCTTGGTATCAAAACCCGTAGACATAGAAAAATAAATGACTGTATTTTATCATTTTATTAAAATTTTGTTTGTCCATCTTACAACATTAGTGAGCGATTGAAGAGATCTTGTGGTGCGCGTAGAGCACTGATGTTTGTTGTCTCCGCTGCTGAATCTGGAGGTGTGAGGACAGTGAATGGACTGTGTTTATCTCTGGATTAATGTGTCGTCTGTAATTATTAAACATCACACTCAATCTGGTAGCGACCGGTGCAGAGTTTTGGTGGCACTATGGATCAGATCGAAGACAGAGTGGTCTGAGATACATCGTATTCCTAACGGAGACACTTTGACCATCCTTTTTTTGTGCATTCAGTGTCAGAATTCCTCACGAGTTTGTGAACCTCTGTTGGTGAGCGGAAATCGGGCGATGTAGAGAGTTTGTCTGCTATCTCTATCAGAGCTCCCACAAGTATTATTTGTGTTCGTTAACTGAGGGAGAACTCGGCACACAACTTCTTCATGGGGATTCCTCGGCTTAGAGGAAGATGAATGTGGACAGTCTAAGACTGAAGTAGTTACTCAACCATCGGTATGGAGAAAATCTGATTTCGGGAAGAAGGTTATCGTTGCTAACCTAGATACAGGGATTGAGCTTGCTGCATCAATTTGCTGGAGATCGTTGAATCAGTGGAGATAATTGGCTATCAATCATTTGCGTGGCCGATCAGTGGCAGCTGCGATGAAGGCCGATCGGTGGCAGCTGCTGCTAGGTCGCACTGTGGAGGCGGTGTTGGTTCTCTCACGGCTGAGGCTCTCCAAATCAGATTTTGCTCTAAGGCCAGTGCTGTTCTGCCAAAGATGGAGCTGCAAAGAGCGTAGTGCAAGAGGCCGCGTGTGGTGTTGGGATTCTGCAACACATATGGATGTGGCTCACACATTGGAGCATGTCCTCAATTTATGAAATTGGCCCTCTTCATCTTTGGAGCATGGGCAGGGAAGGATCTTCGGAGCATGGGACCATGAGATTGCTCACTTCAATTATTGTATTTTAGCTTTAAATTTCCAGCGGAAGATGCAAAAGATTTAAAACCTAGCGAAAATTTTGAAATGGCTGTACAGAAGGAATTTAGGGGTTTTGACATATCATTACCAGACAACGAACTACGATAGACGGCCTCGGCCCTGCGTCGTTCTTTACAAGTTCCAGCGCTATTTCCATGCCAGAATTTCCGCATCCCACTATTTCATAACTGTGATTCTAGCAAATCTCTTCATAACTATGATTCTAGCAAGTCTCTATTTGTGATTCTAGTAAATCTGTATAGAATTACCTAATTCTAAGCAATTTTAACAAGAAAAGATTCCAAAAGAAACGTTAAAACCTAAGAAATCGCCTACCGGAAAAGTTTTCTTAGGCCGGGTTGGCTTAAGCAAGGGAAATAAAAGAAGAAAGGAGTATTATGCCCCTTCCAAGTTTACGAAGATAGGAGTTTTATGTGGCTTGTGCTGACCTTTCTTGTGGTGCCCGATGCGTTCTGTATCCCTGCCAAGATCACTTTTACAAAGGTAAATTAGGTGTTGGCTCTGGAACCAATACCGAAGCTGGACTTCTTGCGGGAAGAAAGTTGCTCTCTTCAAAGGCATAAAAGTGTGTATATTTTTGGGATTCAAAAGTGATTTTGGATTTGGTTTTATTGTAGATCTAAGCTCAAGGTTCTTCGGCTAATATTGGCAAAACAAGATCAGGGCCTTTCAGGAGGCTTTCGACCCAGGTCCAGCCTGTTTTCCGAGAACACAGCACTGTAGCTCATTTTCTGTCTGAAAAGACATCGATTCTTGAAGCAGGATTATGTATTGTGATTGAATCTGACCTGGACGGTTTAAACTCTCTTAATACCTTAAGACTTTTTTACTTATAGCAGCTGTGTCTTTTCAGACTGTCAGCTCTCCTTTGGGGACTGTTTTTATTCATATTTTAGCACTGCGTGTCTGTTCTAAGGTTTTCCTTTCACTTTCAGCTGAAGGTCTGTAGTTCTTAGGGACTCTTTTAATGCTGTATATGCTAGTGCTATTTTTATTTCAGTGTTGTGAGGCTTCTTGGACTCTGCTCATTACATTCTTGGACTTGTGTAATGAGATTATAGTTTTTGATATTTAAAAGTATGTTTTTCCTGAACAAACAAGTAAGCAGAAGAAAAGACATTAAGAAAGTAAATTGGGACAGAAATAGCTTTCGGCCTCTGGTTTCCATTTCTGGCAGGAAGCTGGAAAGACGAAAAAATTCACCACGGCTTTGCAGAAAATCCCCATTTCCGACACACAAAAAATCGTCACAGTTTAACGATTCCGGCAAAATTATGTCAAAGATCCATAAATTGCTTCACGCAGATATAAATATTTTTTTCCTGGATACGATTCCTGTCTGCATATTCACAGCTTTGCAGAAATTTCTTATTTGAGAGGCAAATTTCGTGATTCAGGCATAAAGATTCATAAATCGCTGCATGTAATTGTAAACATTCACCTCTAAAACCAATATAATGTTCAATTATTGCATTTTAGCTTTAAATTTCCAGCGGAAGATGCAAAAGATTTAAAACCTAGCGAAAAAATTGAAATGGCTGTACAGAAAGAAGATTTAGGTGTTTTGACATATGATTACCGGACTACGAACTACGATAGACGGCCTCGGCCCTCCGTCGTTCTTTACAAGCTCCAGCGCTATTTCCATGCCAGAATTTCCCCATCCCACAACGAGAACTCTCTGGCCTTCGAAATCTTTTTCATTTTTGTAATCAATCGAATGGATAACAGTTCCTCGAAAGCTGTCCAGCCCGGGAATATCTGGCATGAACTTTTCACTGAATTCGCCTGTCGCCACAACTAGAAACCTTCCGTGGTACTCCTTCTCAGAATTATCCAAAGAACACCTTGCAATGACATGCCATCTTCCCGTCTCTTGACTGAAGCTCGCAGACTCCACCGTCTGGAAGAACCGCGGCTCAATATTAAATCTTCTAGCATATTTTTCCAAGTAGGCAACATACTGGTCCCTGGTAACGAACATAGGGTATTCATCAGGCATAGGCATGAGAGGAAGGCTGGACTGTGCCTTGCTGCCCTGCAGCGTCACCCGATCGTACGTCCGGTTTTTCCACAGGGAACCCACGCAACAATCTCGCTCCAGAACGAGACTGGAAATTCCGATGTCCGTAAGGCATGCTGCGACGGCCAAGCCAGCCAACCCAGCGCCGACTATTATAACTTTTTCGTCCCTATTTTCATCGACTGATAATTTGTCGTGTTCCTTTTTCCCAAGCTGTTCCGATGGTCGTGAAAAGTTTGGCATTTGGTGAACTATTCCACTTAATTTGCAGACTCCTTTTTAAAAGAACAGCTTGCACGATCTCTTCACACACCAAGGACGAAAAGGCACGAGTCTATCCTGCCATTGCTCAATTTGCATTTGTAACAGGAGAATATTTCTATAATGTTTTGGAATATCATAAATAAGAAGGGCGTTTCCACAAATTAGTCCAGGTGCATTGAATGGTGTCATGTCAATGTAATTGTAAGCTGGCGAAAGCTGCGTTTAAAAATGACACATTACATTATCACAATTATAATGCAGAGAATAACTCACCTGTGAGCTAATTCAGTTTTAAGTCAACAACCTCTAAAACCATGTGATGTGATAGCCCTATTTACTTAATCAGCTATCTTTACTTAACACGGTTATAGATATTTATTTTTATTTTTATAATATTAAATTAAATATTAATATAAAAATAATTAGTATTTATTTATTATTATGTATTTTTTAAATATATATATATTTGGAGATTTTTATTGCTCTTTTATTTTTGATTTACTATCATATCCCAATTACATTATCTACATGTTAAACCATGCCCTAAATACCATAGAATCATCATATTTTTATTTGTTGATTTGTTCTTCATTATATTCCTTAAAATCATAGGTATATTTGGTATCTCCATCTTTATTATCCTTACTATATAATTTTCAAAGTGTCTAATTTAATATGGATTAGTCTTTACAATATTGAATGCTATTTCCCATCATACATCACTTTCCAAAAGTTAACCAAGTTTTGACTTTTTCTTGTAAACAAAAGCTTTTCCCTATTTTAATCACTTCTCCTTACAACTTAGTCAAAACTCATATAAAAATTAAACATTTTACATTGTCTTTTCCTTAATTGTATTTTAGTGTTTTACAAAATTTTCTCTAGTTCAAATAAGCACTACAAGCATCAGGCTATATGAAAATTGAATATTTTACATGTGACTAATCACAACAAAAATTACATTTTCACTCCAACATGGCTCTTTTTTTTATGATCTCTAAGTTATTTCATTCTATAAAATTGGTAACCTTTGACTTCACTCAAATAATGATGCTTTCCATACTTGAGGATGTTCTTTACAACCTGGACCATAGATCTACATTCAATGTGTAATTATTCATATTGATTATCAAGTCTTATGGCTCATATCTATACACTATCTTCATACATAAAAATAAAATATTCTACAAACTTTTAATAAAAATTATACTTGAAAATCTTAAATTTATAATAACAATTATTCACTAACCCATTAACACACTCTTAAATCAATTCATGGAAAATATAAAATAAAATATCAAAATTATAAGATCTTCATGAACAAGGTATAAAGATTTAATCAATTCACATTCCTCAAAATTCCTAAGGAAGATAGGACACTGCTTATGAATAATGGTTAGAAGTATATCTAAATACTTTCCTAGGTTTAGACAACTTTTAAAAATAAAAACATATAATTATCTTTTATTCTAATCATGTGAAGTATTATATTTCAAGTTTTCATTTTTTCTAGAAAATATCTTACACAATTTTTTTAATAGTTTTAATATCACATTAAACTTAAGGAAAGAATATTTTTATAACAAAAATGTGGTGATTATTATTATATCAATATAGTTGTAATAAATAAATATATATAGTTGTAATAAATAAATATATATAGTTGTAATAAATAAATACATGAAAATTTTGTTTAAATATAAAAAAACTATCTATACTCTAAATATAGATTCAGCACCTAAAAAACTCTTAGGACATTTCCATTGTGCAAGTTACAGATCAAATTTCTATTTTGAATAAATTCTTGTGAGATTTTAAAGAAATTAGATGGGAAAAATCCACCGAAAAAGCCTTCAAAAATCACACTAAAATCAACTCCTTTATAAATATGGTACGATGTCAAACTAGTCATGAGTATTGTCGATTTAGCTGAATTTATTGGTGAGACTAGGATAGATGGTATAAAAGGAATTAGACATTAATGTTTTTTGTTTTATAATTTTTTTTTTAATTATAATAAAATTTAATATTTTTTTTACAAATAAAAATTAGATTAACAAGTTGTCTGAGAGTTTTGAATTTTTTTCCACTTTAATTGAAATCATCAGTTTTATTAGTGAATTTTGCACAATCAAAATGTATAGAGGAATAATTTTTCAGGATGTTGAATTTATATATACAAACAAAAATCCAGTTTTAAATAACACAATTCAAAATTTCACCACAAAATTTTTCACAAAATCTAAATAAAAATTCAAGAAAATTTTCAAAAAATCATACTTAAAAACAACTCCATAAATTAATAACAATCACACTAAACTCACACAAAAACAAATTATAATAAAACCAACTTAATTTTCTTTATCAAATTCACTTTTGTTGAAGCTTCTTATGAAAGAAACACCAAGACGTATCTCCAGCATAATTCTAACAAAGCTCGTACACTCACTTTGGGGGAGGTGAGCAAGGAGATACATGATTTAAAAACTAAAATCCGCAGCATGAAAAATGAACTTTCTGTCCTGAAATCTCAAGCTCAACAGCCGGCCTCTTCTTCTACAGCCATTTCAGGCAAACATACTAGTTACACGCTGCATTCTACTCCAAAGACTGAAGTTCAGTTTGCAACAGGCAAGTTTGACCCTTCAGCTGGTTTCAGTGAAATCGGGGATATGCAAGTCCTCGCCGTCCAATACCAACAACACCATGTGCAGGTAAATATTTGTGTTGTTGGTCATGTCTACAAGGTTATTGCACTCATAGATTCTGGATCAGACATTAACCTTGTTTCTAAACATATAATCCCATCAAGATATTGGACTACATCTGAGAAAGAAGTCATGGGATTAGGAACTAAACAGTTGAAGTTTGAAGTTTCAAAGGCTGCTGTGTGTTTTGACTCAAAATGTGTAAAGCTTTCCTTTGCAGTTTTTGATATTCCAGTAGACTATATTTTGGGAAATATATTTTTAGCAGCAGTAGAGCCACATGGGTCTTTCAGATTTCCTAACAAATCTGCAGGATATTTTATCACTATTTCTGGAGAAAGAATCGAATTGCCATATGTTTCCAGAACTAGAATTTCACCCATGGTTCAGGCCATGCAGGCAAAAGAAGAAAAACTTCAAACAGCTGTAAAAAGCCTGGAAGAACTCAAGGATCACAAGAACACAATAAGGATTGAAGAATAGTTGAGTTCACCAACTATCCAGAAAAGAATCTCTGAAATTCAGAGAGAATTTGAAGAAACATGCTGCTCAGAAGAGCCTAATGCCTTTTGGCACAGAAAGCAGCATAGTATTGAGCTACCTTACAAGGAAGGATACACTGGCAGACCTTGTAAGTCTAGAGCCATCTCCATGTCTGTTGAGCACAGACAACTTTGCCAGAAAGAGATTGAACAGCTTCTTCAGAAGAAGCTCATCAGAGAATCCAGTAGCCCTTGGAACTGCTATGGGTTCTATGTAAACAAAAGAAGTGAACAAATCAGAGGAATTCCCAGGTTGGTGATAAATTATAAGCCTTTGAATAATGTTCTGGCAGATGACACTTATCCGATCCCCCACAAAGGTGATCTGATGAGAAGAATTTCAGGAGCCAAAGTATTTTCTAAGTTTGATTTAAAGTCTGGCTTCTGGCAAGTTGCTATTGCAGAAGGTGATAGATGGAAGACGGCATTTAGTGTACCTCATGGACACTATGAATGGAATGTAATGCCATTCGGGTTGAAGCATGCACCTTCAAAGTTTCAGAAGGTAATGGATTCCATCTTTAAACCCTATGATGAATGGTTGCTTGCCTACATTGATGATCTGCTCATTTTTTCCAAGAATCTGCAGGACCACTTCAGACACCTGAAGATATTCATAAAGTTGGTCCAGAGAAATGGTTTAGTCTTGAGCAAGAAGAAAATGGAACTCTGCAAGACTAAAATCAAATTTTTAGGGCATGAAATTGAAAATGGTCAAATTGCTCTTCAGCACCATGCACTAGAGTTTTCTGATAAGTTTCCTGATGAAATTTTAGATAAAACCCAGTTGCAGAGATTTTTGGGTTGTTTAAATTATGTGAGCAATTTTTACCCATCATGTGCCCTTGACAGGTCTCTGTTGAATCAGAGACTCAGAAAGAATCCGAAGCCTTGGACAGACAAGCACACTCAGGCAGTAAAAGAAATAAAATCCAAGGTTCGTAATCTCCCTGTCTTATATGTTGCTGATGATAATGCCTTCAAAATTGTTGAAACAGATGCAAGCAACATAGGTTGGGGAGGTGTCCTCAAACAGAAGCCGAAGGAAGACAGCCCAAAGGAGCAAGAACAGGTTGTACAATTTGTATCAGGAGTCTGGAGCAAAGCAGAATTAAATTATGCTCCCATTGAGAAAGAGGTAAAGGCAACCTAGAATTGCATTAGTAAGTTTTCTATCCATTTGGCTAATAAGAATTTTCTGCTCAGAACTGATGCAAAAGCCATGGAAAAAGTTTTGACAAAAGAAATAAAGAACCCAGAAGATGCAAAATTTGTTAGGTGGCAAGCTCTTTTTGCATATTTCAGTTTTAAAATCGAACATATCAAGGGTTCTGAAAATTGTATTCCAGACTTTTTGAGCAGAGAATATATCCAGCACCAAGAACAGAGAAATGACCCTAAAAAGGAAGAAATACATGTTATGGTCATTCTCACAGAATGGAATCAGGCCTACCAGAGAGAAGAACTCAGATATATTCCAGATGAAGAATCATGGCCTGTATATGCAGAAAAATGGAGGCCAACTTGGCAGCTCCGAAATACACAAGTGCTTGATGCAAATCTTCAAAGCCACAATGACCTTCAGCACTTGGTACCTGGTAGGAGAGTGTACCCTAAGGGAAGCAGGTGGATACATGACATGATGTATTCACATAGCATGGCAGCTTCAGAAGAAGCAGAAAGATCACTCTCCCAAGATTTTTGGGATCTCTCCGTCATATGTACTGGTGGCAGAGACCTAACAAAAACTTATTATAAATCTTTCACCATAAACAGAACGAGGAACCCTGGTCAGTATACTGCTGGAAAATTTCAAACATGGGGCAGACAATAATCCTAGCCTCATTTTTCCTGATACTATTTATGATTTTGCAGGATATCAAAAACTGTGGAGGGATCTTTTGAATAAAGATGGACGAAATGAGACCCATTATACAAAATTGAAATTTGCCCCTACATGGATAAATTTGCCCCTAATCCCATGACTTCTTTCTCAGATGTAGTCCAATATCTTGATGGGATTATATGTTTATAAACAAGGTTAATATCTGATCCAGAATCTATGAGTGAAATAACCTTGTAGACATGACCAGCAACACAAAGATTTACCTGCACATGGTGTTGTTGGTATTGGATGGCGAGGACTTGCATATCCCCGATTTCACTGAAACTAGCTGAAGGGTCAAACTTGCCTGTTGCAAACTGAACTTCAGTCTTTGGAGTAGAATGCAGCGTGTAACTAGTCTGTTTGCCTGAAATGGCTGTAGAAGAAGAGGCCGACTGTTGAGCGTGAGATTTCAGGACAGAAAGTTCATTTTTCATGCTGCGGATTTCAGTTTTTAAATCATGTATCTCCTTGCTCACCTCCCCCAAAGTGAGTGTACAAGCTTTGTTAGAATTATGCTGGAGATACGTCTTGGTGTTTCTTTCATAAGAAGCTTCAACAAAAGTGGGCTTCTCAGAAGAACTGGATGAAGAACTGGAAGAACCAGGAAGATTCTTCATGTAGGCTGCAAGGAGGGCAGCTTTTAGATCACCTTCCTCCATGGCTCGAATTTGAGCAAAAAGCTTGAGATCATCATCGACTTGGGCCATGAGGACATGAGGAAGTTCTTCTTCAGCAGAAGAAAAAGAATCAGAATCAGACTCAGAACAATGGCAGGCATCTGAGTCAGAACAGTTGCAATACATATTGACTTGTTCTTCGGAAGAAGAGGAAGAATAGTCATCTGAGGATGAGGAAGAAGAGGTCTGTACAGCATGTTGTTGGATAGAAAGATTTTGACAATCTGCTGTTTTATGGAATGAAGAATTACAACGAGCACATCTAGTCTCTTGTTTGACAGTTTGGCTCGTAGATGGCTGTTTAGCTTTAGCAGATTTTTTTCCAAGACCCCGTTTAGACTCAAGGGCTGTAGGACACATGTTGGAGGTATGACCAGGTTGTCCACAAAGCCAACAAACAATTTCTTTCATTCTATTCAGCTTGGCATCTTTAGGCCGAATATCATGAGGCTGATAGTAATGAGTATTAGGCTTATACCTGTAATGTCCTTTTCTTGCCTTCGGCCTCCTGCTCTCTTTAGGCCTTCTGAGTTCTCGTCTTTTTTCTGAACTCAGTCTGTAGGTGGAGGCTTTACTTCTTTTGTAAGCCTTTTTTGCTTGTCTCTTATGCTTTCTGCGATGCACCAAAGGATCATCAACTGTTATGCCATATTTACTGCAAAAAGACTTAGTACCAGGAAGTCGATTTAATTTATCTATAGACTTTTGCATCTTAGAACTGGTACATAAAGAGATCAAGATTTTAGTGATTATTGCATAGAGATCTCCCCAAAGATAAACTTCAAGAGGCAGGGGGAATGCATATTGCATCTTCAAAATGTCTACCAACTTAGATGGTAGAGCAGCAAGATAAAATAATCATATAAAAACATAAATATTAATTAGAATTATACTATTCAAATAATTGAAAATAGTTTACGTCCATTTTATCTTATTTATCAAATAGTTTACATCCATTAAAACTTCTACAGATCCAAATTTAATATGTGGCTATATTGAAACACGACAAAAGCTCCCGCTTTCAGATTTCTCCGCATGACGTAAGTTGCGGGATCACGATGCATTTTGGAGGGACTGAAATATATCCTGCGCGATCCGCTGAGCATCTTCTGAAATTCCGCGCACGCCTCTTTTTCCGAAGCCAGCGACATACAGACCGTCGCTTCCTTTCCAGTTGCCGGGAGGCCAAAAACCTGGACGCCCGTCCTCCGGGAAAAGCTCTCTGCCATTCTGCAAATTAAATGCCAATTTTCAAAACCAGAGATATCCGGACAAACACACTTCGAAAGCAGAAAGTCAGTGTTCAGGCATACCTTGAGCCAGCTGCGTACTTCACTCTTGTAACCAGTCGCAAAGATTAGGGCGTCGAAATCCTCTTCAACACCATCTTCGAACACGACACCAGTAGCCGTTACGCGGATCAAATTTGGGATGACCTGCGATTAAAGAATGTATTGGAGAACTTGCATTGACTTCGAATTTCTGAGCAAAGAATGGAGTCTATTTATACCTTAATCTTGCGTTGCCTTATTTTTTCAACGGGGCCGTTGTCAATCACGAGGGTTTTTCTGGTCTTCATCCTGAACTCTAAAGGTCCTTCCACGGGCCGGGGTAGTCTGTAAGACGCGGTGTTGCCTAGGGCTAGATTACTGTACATTACGAGCAAATTGTCCACTATTCGGAGAGGCAAAAGTTTAAGCAGCTCGAATGCCACCGAAACCGTCGATCTTCCGAAAATCTCTCGCGGCAGTACATGATTCTTCCATGCAAAGTAAAAACACGGACGAAATTATCGTTTGGACAAAATATACAAGCAATAATAATATTCTACAAAAAATGAAATTTCGAACAACAAGTTTATTGGGACGAATTAGTTATCTGATGCCAGTTAAACAAAACATGTAAACACTCTGGAAAATTGATCAAAATTTAGCTCTATTGTTTCCAAATTTTCTGGTTGTTATTGTATATATGAATTCAGTGATTTGAGAAACTTTGTGACATGCAAAGTTCATAACTGTGATTCTAGCAAATCTCTATTTGTGATTCTAGCAAATCTGTATAGAATTATCTTATTCTAAGCAATTTTAACAAGAAAAGATTCCAAAAGAAACTTTAAAACCTAAGAAAAAACCTACCGGAAAAGTTTTCTTAGGCCGGGTTGCACTAAGCAAGGGAAATAAAAGAAGAAAGGAGTATTATGTCCCTTCCAAGCTTACGAAGATAGGAGTTTTATGTGGCTTGTGCTGACCTTTCTTGTGGTGCCCGATGCGTTCTGTATCCCTCCCAAGATCACTTTTACAAAGGTAAATTAGGTGTTGGCTCTGGAACCAATACCGAAGCTGGACTTCTTGCGGGAAGAAAGTTGCTCTCTTCAAAGGCATAAAAGTGTGTATATTTTTGGGATTCAAAAGTGACTTTGGATTTGGTTTTATTGTAGATCTAAGCTCAAGGTTCTTCGGCTGAAATATTGGCAAAACAAGATCAGGGCCTTTTAGGAGGCTTTCGACCCAGGTCCAACCTGTTTTCCGAGAACCCAACACTGTAGCTGATTTTCTGTCTGAAAAGACACTGATTCTTGAAACCGGATTATGTATTGTGATTGAATCTGGCCTGGACGGTTTAAACTCTCTTTATACCTTAGGACTTTTTTAGTTATAGCAGCGGTGTCTTTTCAGACTGTCAGCTCTCCTTTGGGGACTGTTTTTATTCCTATTTTAGCACTGTGTGTCTGTTCTAAGGTATTCCTTTCACTTTCAGCTGAAGGTCTGTAGTTCTTAGGTGTTGGAATTTAATTCCAACTGCAACATAAAACAGCTGGAGAGAAATCAGATCCGCTGTGGATATTTAATAAATACCGATGCCTGAAAGTCGTGCTTGATATTTTGCACATTACTGTGCATTAAATTTGCAGAAGTTATGTCCCTACAGACAGTCGACTTCATTTTTCAAAAGGCAGCACGTTAACTCCCACTGCTTGCTGTGCATTCAATACGCAGATAAAGATCAGAAGATATTTTGTATTTTTTAATATTATAAGTCAAAAATGTTTTTTACTTATAAATATGATGAACAACAGTTCTTTTTAAGGTTAGAGAGTTTGAGAAATAGAAAAGGGCAGAGAAGAAGATGGCAAAGGCAGAAATGAAGAAGAAAATAATGCTTGTTTTTGAGCAAGATGCATTCTACAGTTTATGCCAAAGAATCGGGTTCGTGTGTTTCGGGCAATGGATTGTGGTGCTCTCAAGTAATCGTCTCGATGTCAAACACGAATTCGTGTTTAAAAAACAGAGTTTGTAAAAACAGAGTATGGAGTTTTTAGTTATTCCAGAACTGTAGTTCTGAAGAAGTTTGTAATTTTTATTGTCATTTTTATGGTTAATAGAAACAGAGCTTTTATCCATATCTTCTTTGTCATATTTCTCTCATTTCTTTGTGTTGAGTTGAGGAACTTTGCTTCCTCTGTTTTGTTCGAAATTATCAGAAATTTCCATCATGGTATTGGAGCTGTTCTAGGCACTCAGTGAGTCAAAAACAGAGTTTGGTTTTTCCACTGTAGGAGCTGTAAGAAGTTTAACTGAGTAGATTTTCTCCAGCAGAGAGAGTTTTTGCTTGTTTTAATTATACAGTCAATATCTCTTCTTTACTTATACAGGTTAAGATGGCAGATGCTGGAATTGGTTTGACAAATTCCCAACTGCCACAGTTTAATGGGAAAAATCACAGTTATTGGTCCATAACAATGAAATCATTGTTTGCTTCTCAAGGAATATGGGAGCTGGTTGAAACTGGCTATGCTGAACCTGCAGATGCAGCAGCATTGGCTGCTTTGACAGTAGCAGAAAGAGACCAGTTGAAGAGTGACAGGAAGAAGGATGCCAAAGCCCTCTTTTTTCTCTTTCAATCAGTACATGAAAGTGTTTTCCCACGGATTGCAGTAGCAACAAAATCTAAGGAGGCATGGGATATTCTCAAAACTGCCTATCAAGGCATGGAGAAGGTGAAGACTGCAAAGTTGCAGATGTTGAGGAGAGACTTTGAAACACTCAGCATGAAGGAATCTGATACAATAGATTCATTCTTCACTCAGGTTATTGGGTTGATAACCTAGATTAGATCTCATGGTGAAATTCTTGAAGAAAGAAGGATTGTAGAGAAGATCTTGAGAAGTTTACCCTCAAGTTTTGAAGCTGTTGTGGTAGAAATTGAAGAAACAAAAGATCTCTCACAGTTCACAGTAGATGAACTGAGTGCTTCTCTTATGTCTCATGAACACAGACTGAGTAGAGGAACAGATTCCTCTTTTGAGCAAGCATTCAAGACTCAGATGTCATTCGGCCAAGGAAAAGGTTGAGGCAGAGCAAATAATAGAGGTCGTGGAAGAAGCCAAAACAAAGGCAGAAATAATCCTGAAAGCACAAGCAGAAGGAGCTGCAATCAGAACCAAGATGAAGGTTCAAGCAAACAGCAAGCTCATGGACAAAGGTATGACAAATCCCAAGTCCAATGTCATTATTGTAAGAAATATGGGCACTATGCCAATGAATGTAGGAAAAAGAAAAATGACATGAATAGTAGGTAGAATGCTAATTTTGCAAATGAAGAAGATAAGAATCCAAAGATTGTGCTGTTAACATGTAACATTGCACAAGACAAACAAGAAGATTTTTGGTTCTTAGACTCAGGTTATAGTAATCACCTGATTGGAAATATTGCAATGTTTGCCAATCTGGATGAAAATGTGAAATCTGAGGTAACAACAGGAACTGATAGCAAGATATTTGTCAAGGGTAAGGGCAGAGTCAGTATCCGAGCAAGAAATGGAGAACAGATGATTTTTCCAGAGGTATACTATGTACCGGGTCTGAAATGTAATCTTTTGAGCATTGGACAACTCATTGACAAAGGTTACAATGTGTTCTTCAAAGATGATATGTGTACAATCAGAGACATACCTCCAAGTAAGAAGATCATTGCACAGGTGCAGATAACCAGCAATAGAATGTTTCCTCTCAAACTCAGGGCAGATTTGAAGGAAGGTAGAACTATTGCAGCTGTAACTCAAGAAGTCTTTCAAGAACAAGTGAAAGATGAAAATTGGTTGTGGCACTTGAGATTTGG
This sequence comes from Pinus albicaulis, assembly GCA_034641835.2. Taxonomy (NCBI): domain Eukaryota; kingdom Viridiplantae; phylum Streptophyta; class Pinopsida; order Pinales; family Pinaceae; genus Pinus; species Pinus albicaulis. Next base: position 98,237,308 of record CM076578.1, on the reverse strand, counting down.
ACATCTCGATTTCGGAGGCTTGAATCTGTTACACAGAAAGGGAATGGTAAAGGGATTGCCATTGATCGAGAAACCGGACAGCCTTTGTGAAGGCTGCATCTTGGGCAAACAACACAAAGAAAGCTTTCCAGCAGGAAAGAGTATAAGGGCAAAAGCACCATTGGAAATTGTTCAATCTGATGTGTGTGGACCGATGCAAATACCATCATTTGCCGGAAATAAATATGTTTTAACTTTCATTGATGATTACACCAGAAAGACATGGGTGTATGTGCTGAAACAAAAGAGTGAAGTGTTTGACAAATTCCGCCACTTCAAAACTCTTGTTGAGAAACAGTGTGGGCATTATATCAAAGTGCTCAGAACATATAGAGGTGGAGAGTACATCTCCAAAGACTTTCTGCGTTTTTGCAGAGAGAATGGCATAAAAAAGCAGTTCACCGCGAGGTACACACCTCAGCAAAACGGTGTTGCAGAAAGGAAGAATAGGACCATTCTGGACATGGTCAGAAGTATGCTGAAGGCAAAACACTTGCCACATGAGTATTGAGCAGAAGCTGTCACTTGCGCAGTTTACATCTTGAATAGATGCCCAACTAAAGCTGTCATGAACAAAATACCAGAAGAAGCATGGAGTGGTCAAAAGCAAACTATCACTCACATGAGAGTATTCGGCTGTGTAGCATATGCACATGTACCGGATCAGCTAAGGAAGAAGCTTGACAGTAAGGGGGAGAAGTGTGTCTTTATTGGCTATTGTGATGAGTCAAAAGCATACAAACTCTATAATCCATTGACCAATAAATTGATAGTAAGCAGAGATGTGCAGTTCATTGAAGATGAAGCTTGGGATGGAAGCTTAGAGAAGACAGTGAATTTGAAGACAATTGTGTCTCACGAAGAAGAAGAGGAAGGGACAGCAACAAATAACCCTTCTTTGGTGGCTCCTCCTCCACCACAGCAAGTACAACAAACCACACCACAAGATGGAATTCGAACAGCCTTGAGAAGTCAAGGAAGTGCTTCTCCAAGCACACCGCAGGGATCAGAAACACCCTCAAGTTCGGATGGAACTCCAAGCACACCAAGAAGACCAAGATTCAGAAATCTGAATGAGATTTATGAACAAGGAGAGGTAAGTAACAATACCGGTCTGAATTCATTATTCGCTTTATATTGTCATGTTGATGAACCCATTCATTTTGAAGATGCTGTAAATGAAGATAAATGGATTGAAGCAATGAATGAAGAAATTGGTGCAATTGAGAAGAGTGAAACATGGGAGTTAGTGGACCTCCCTGAAGGCAAAGATGCCATTGGAGTTAAGTGGGTCTATAAGACCAAAAGCAATGCTGAAGGCAAGATCGACAGGCACAAAGAAAGACTTGTTGTGAAAGGCTACAAGCAGCAACAAGGCAAAGACTATGATGAAACCTTTGCACCAGTAGCAAGGATGGAAACAGTTAGAACAGTGTTGTCTATTGCAGCACAACACAAATGGAAGATTTATCAGATGGATGTTAAATCTGCATTCCTGAATGGAGTGTTAAAAGAAGAGGTTTATGTTGAACAACCTCCAAGCTATGAAGTTGAAGGCCAAGAGCATAAAGTCTGCAGACTGAAGAAGGCTCTTTATGGGCTCAAGCAAGCTCCAAGAGCATGGTACAACAGAATAGATGCTTATCTGATTGAGAATGGATTTGAGAAGTGTGATGGTGAACCCACACTCTACATAAAGGAGAATGACGGTAAGATTCTTATTGTTGTTTTATATGTAGATGATTTAATCTTTACTAGCAATGATGCTTCTCTCATTGCTGATTTTAAAGCAGTCATGAAAAGTGAATTTGAAATGACTGACTTGGGCTTCTTAAGATATTTTCTTGGAATTGAAGCAGACCAAAGTGAAAATGGTGTTTTCATTTCCCAAGTTAAATATGTAGAAGCAGTGTTGAAGAGATTTAACATGCAGAACAGCAAGGCAGCTGTGACTCCAATTGTAATGGGGTTGAAATTGACCAAAGAAGATAGCAGCAAGGATTTTGATCCAAAATTGTACAACAGCATAGTTGGCAGCCTCATGTACTTGACTGCAACTAGGCCGGACATTATGCACGCTGTGAGTTTAATCTCTAGATTCATGGAAAGACCGAAAGAGACGCATTGGCAGGCAGCCAAGAGGATTCTAAGGTATGTGAATGGAACGAAGGGGTTTGGTATTTTATACTCCTCTTCTGAAAGTTTCATGTTGACAGGTTACACTGACAGTGATTGCGCTGGAAGTGTTGATGATAGGAAGAGCACATCGGGATATGTGTTTCATATGGGATCGGGAGCCATCTCATGGGCTTCCAAGAAGCAACCAATTGTGGCTTTGTCAACAGCAGAGGCAGAGTACGTGGCAGCAACAGCAGCAGCATGCCAAGCAGTGTGGCTGAGAAGAGTTCTCAGAGATTTGTGTCATGGACAAGAAAATGGCACAACCATTTACTGTGACAATAGCTCGGCAATAACATTGTCTAAGAACTCTGTTTTTCATAGAAGGACAAAGCACATAGACACCAAATTTCACTTCATACGTGAATTGGTTAACAATGGTGAGATTGTTTTGCAGCACTGCAGAACAGAGGATCAACCACTACAACATAAAGGGGGGTTTTAAGACAATATTTAAGACAATTTTTGAGTAAATTGTCTTAATTTGAGACAAAAGAAAACTTTTGTATTGTCTTTAAGCGGGTGTCTCAAATTAAATCGTCTTAAAATTAAATTGTCTTAAAATATTGTCTCTATAAAGACAATATATAACACAATAATTTTTGTCTCTCCAGAGACAATTTCATTTTTGTCTCTCTAGAGACAATAGTTGCATTACAACACAAAGGGGGGTTTTAAGACAATTTCTGGGTAAATTGTCTTAACTTGAGACAATTTCATTTTTGTCTCTCCAAAGACAATAGTTGGAATTAGAGACATATTGTCTTTATGGAGACAATGTCTTTAATCTTATCTATTGTCTCTGTAGAGACAATATAAAACAATGAATCTAGAAAAAATATCTCACCATTAAAATAAATCAATATAAAAAATTTAATTAAAAAAAATCAACAATATCTTTGAATAATTCATGTTAGGGTACAGTGGAATCGAACCACCAACCTCCTGCATGGCAGGTGCTCTTCCAATGAGCTAGCACCCTTTAAAGAATTATGTGAGGAGTTATGACAGTTCGTGAAATTGTATAATAGGCATTGATTTTTAAAAAATGTTCAACACATAATGGCATAATTGACGTGCTTATTGGTGTAAGGAAAGGCCTCATTGACACAGAAGTAAACAACATTTTTTAAGAAAAAAATAATTAAAATTTGTGAAATAGTACAAGATCCAAATAACCCAAAAAGGATTTAAACCAACAAACGAGGATTAAAATTTTAATAAATATTTACACAAAACAAACATAAAAAATAAAAATAAAAAACCTTAACGACTATTCTCTGTACAAAATCATGTTAATTATCAATCCATGACCACATTGACTCAAATCCATGACCGCATTGACTCATCATCTGGTATCCACGTAGATAATTTCCCATAAATATGATACAATTTGATAAATGGGCATTTCCCTTCGAGTGCTCAAAACTAACACATGCAAATACCTGCAAGCACCCCATTGCCTAGTAGACTAGTAAGTTGCTGAGTTAAAATATGAGCACCAAAACTATGGGCACCAACGACCTAAACAAATTGACACATTTAAATAGAAATTAACCAGCTAGAACTAAAAGACTCCAGATTCAGTTACAACTATTACATGAGATTGTGCTTCCAAACAAGCTTCAGCAAAACGCTTGTGCACAACCAATGATGGATAGCTTAGTTTGGAGTGTCTTCAAAGAACCTTTCAGCAATAAAAGGAGGTGGAGGCAAGCTTGCTACACATTTGAACTGTCATGGCAAACAATAAAACATATATAACACTTTAATAAGAGTAACTAGCTGTGTGCATGTAATCCTCGTAGCTTTCAAAGGTTGGATTAAAAAAACCATTAAATTCCCAAACAAGATATATGAAAGCGTACCATGTGTTGTTGATATTTTTCCCTTATTGCAACCAATGTACTAGCTTTTCGATTCATTTGTACATTATAGATTGCCATTACACAGTCCTTAAGATGTGATGCCTTGTATCCTGTATAATGCGCCAAAGTTGGATTCTACATAACACAAAATCTACAAATTTATGCCTGCACATAAAGCCAACACAAAACAGTATAATAGTAAACTTCAGGGAGTAGACAATACCCATGGATGTGTTATAAAATCAAAAGTCAATCGAGATAGAAATATAGTTGAAGCTGCTATAAAGGATGGTAGGTGTTGGAGAAAACTGCATTCCATGAGTGTTAACTCTACAAAATAATTGGCTAAAAACTCCATATGCAAACTCGGGGCCTGCCAAAAAGTATTCCATTTTAATAAAAATAAGCAATGGTACAAAATATAAAAGAATCCAGCTCAAAAATTAGGTGTATGTAGGTACTCTTGACATCTTCCTCTATATCCCCAGGACTCAATCTCATAGTCTCATACTCCTCTTTCATCCCAGGGAAAGCAACAGAAGCCATCACAGTTACATTCCTCCTGCCTGCCGAATTTTTCTTCTCTCCATTTTTCTTTCTCAAGAAAAAATTCCCCCGAGCACCCATAAGTCTTCTAATAGTGGCAGCCATGATCTCTAACAAAAAATGTTGATCCCCAATCTGAGCTTAATAACACAATCTGATCTAAATGTACAGAATGGGCGTACCAAAATCCAGTAAAATACAAAGAGTAGAGATTATTGCAAATGTGGGAAAGATAAGCAAAGCTAAATAATGAACCTAACCCCGGGCTTCAAACAACCACTTAACACGCTGGCTGTGGATAAGGCTGGAGAACTGTGTGTGCCAAGAACTAAAATGTGGATAAGGCCGGAGAACTGTGTTGCTGATCCACAATCCGAGCTTAATAACACAATCCGATCTAAATGTACAGAATGGGTGTACCAAAATCCAGTAAAATACAAAGAGTAGAGATTATTGCAAGTGTGGGAAAGATAAGCAAAGTTAAATAATGAACCTAACCCCGGACTTCAAACAAACACTTAACACGCTGGCTGTGGATAAGGCTGGAGAACTATGTGTGCCAATAACTAAAATGTGGATAAGGCCGGAGAACTGTGTGTGCCAAGAACTAAAAGGATAAGCTTACGCACTATTCCCACCGAAAATGAAAAATGTTTTGACCAATGGAATGTAGCACCATTATTGAAAGTAGAATTATAATATGACCACCTTATCCAAACAAACATTTCTCCTCCCCACTCAACCGACTTTGTTGCAGGAATGTGGTGAGTATACAAATCTGTAGGACTAGGATTATGGAGTGAGCATAGAACAGGATTTAGCTTTCTGAAAAAGAATGTTCTTATACATTATATAATTTTCAAATTTATAATGAAAAGAAGCCTGTACACTATTGGGGTTTGGGCTCTATTGTTTGAGCTTTGCTAATGAGCTGGAACTCTCTGCCCAATCTCTATTCGAAATAAAAAATCAACAGAACAGCCTACATGATCAAAGAATTAAAGAACTTACCTCATTGTTCGAGTTAGAAGGGACGGATAAGAGCCCGATTACACAAACAATGCAAGCAAGCCCCGTGAGGAGGCCGCCAATATTTAGCATAAGATGTAAACAAACCCCGATAGTTGTTGTTACCAGGGCACATCTAAGCGACAAATAAACTTTTTCAGATGACTCTGCATGACAGGGCTAATATTTTTCATGTTCTTCAAAGCATTGTAATCCCACGAAGACTGACCAAAACCCTGGTTAGGGAATCCTCTGCCATAATAAGAAGCGTATGAAGCCATTCACACACTCAGAATTCAATAGAAACAAACCTAATACATAGAACTCAGAAACCTAAAGAAAGAGCAGACGAAACGATTGGCAAGAACTATGAATTGGAGATGAGAAATCTAAATTGATTTCTGAAACATTAAAATGCAAATGGGAAAAGGAAAGTAAATGAAATACCTCTCTTGGGGTTTGTATAATGTTGTTTCACACGAGGGAAATAACTCAGAACAGTCATATTCATTCAATTGCCTCACTTGCTTTTCGGGCATGAATCCATTAAGGACTCACGTAGCTGTTGCAGAGCTATTTCCATTTCTGCTCTGTGAGAGCTACGTGAGGGTGCCGAGCTATGATACCAGGGAGGGTGGTCACAAGAACGAGAGAACCCACTGCTCCTTGTCTGTCTTATTATTATTTTCTTGCAAGATAATGTGATATACACACACATTAGAGTGTGAGAGAGAGAGGATGCCAATGCTTGCTGGAGCTTGCAGCTAAGGGTGAGTGAAGGTGCCGAGAAGCAAGCTCACCATCAGAGTCCTCAAGCACTGTGAGAAGACCAATGCATTAGCAGACAATGTCCTTTGGGGAGTGACCTATACTAAAAAAACCCAGTTCTATGATACCAGGGACGGTTGTCACAAGAATGAGAGAACCCATTGCTCCTAACATCAGAGACTGAAGGGAGAAATCACCTGGTACAAACCATGCTTGCTCCACTGGACCTACTGGATGGTATTTTGGAGGGGGGAACCCAACTCTTGTAGAACCTGGCACTTGTCTGTCTGCTAGTATGTTACTTCTGTATTTTACCATTTACAAAAAAAAATCTATATTTTAACCTTTTCAATTTTGGTATTTGGTATTAACATTTGATTGTGGAGCAGATCAGGGAGCAATTGTACTATGAACATAAAGCAATATTGCGAGGACGATAAAATGCCAATGGATGCAACTAGGCATAATGGGAAGCAAAACAGTGCCAAAGAGGCAAGCCACAAAACATTACAGGACATTTAGCAAGATTGGAAGCAAAATGGAGTCAATGGTTTGAAAAAATACATCAAGCAGGAAGCATCTTGAGCAGAAGAAAATGAGAAAGAGTAACAGCATAAAGATGCAATAGGTAAAAGCACAGGGGAATTTAGCAGAAGATGAAGCAACTTTACCCCTACAAAATATTGAGAAATATTATTTGTTCATTGTGCAATTTTGGATGCAAGAATATGATAGTATGTGCAACTATATACATATAATTCTGCCCTTTGAAAAAATGAATTTATGCAAAAATTTGCATTTTCGTACCTGCCTATCATTATAACAAGGAATTTCCAATCTTTACTGTGCAATTTTGGATGCAAGAATATGATAGTATGTGCAACTATATAAATATAATTCTGCCCTTTAAAAAAATGAATTTATGAAAAAAATTGCATTTTTGTACCTACCTATCATTATAACAAGGAATTTCCAATCTTTTAATACAAGAAATTAAGTCCAAACTTCCACACTGTCAAACTCAAATTCCAACATTATCAAACAATTGAGAGAAGTTCAAAACTTCCACCATGCTACATCAATCAGAAGGAATTTCAAGGCCATGTAATAGCATCCTATCCCTCCAGCACAAACATCCCTAGTGGTATCAGTGGTGTTCCTTGTAAGCCCTGTTTGTCTTGTGGTTGTTATCTGTGATGTATTACGATCTACTACTAAATTGACATATCCCTGTCGTAAGATTTTGTTCTACATTAATACTAGCTCTATTCTTACCATATGTTTGTTTGAATAATCCCACATGGACAACTAGTTAAGACAAAGGAGGCCTATGATGCATCACCCACAACAAAAGCCTTCCTAATGCAGAAGTTGGCTTTGGGGTGCAAGTCCCCAGGTTGATGTCATAGCATCCTCCCTCACTCTAGTACTGACATCACTATTGATAATGGTGCTATGCCTTGTGGATCCTATTTGGCTTGTGGCTCTTCTATATGTGATCTATTACAAATTTACAAGCTATCACTAAACTGGAATTCCTTTTGGTGGGATTTTGTTCCACATTACTATTACTCTACCCCTGTCATATGCATGGAGAGAAATTGTACTATGAACATAAAGCAATATTGTGAGAATGATAAAATGCCAATGGATGCAACTAGGCAGAATAAGAAGCAAAACAGTGCCAAAGAGGCAAGCCACAAAACAGTACAGGACATTGAGCAAAATTGGAAGCAAAATGGAGTCAACGGTTTGAAAAAAAACATCAAGCGGGAAGCATCTTGAGCAGAAGAAAATGAGACAGAGTAACAACATAAAGATGCAATAGATAGAAGCACAGAGGGGAATTTATCATAAGATGAAGCAAAATATTAAAATGCTGAGAAACCTTTGGATAGAACCTTTTCCTCGCCAAACTTCAGGGCCAAGATGATGCCAATTAGGAACTGCAAAAACATAAATATTGTTATTGATGATTCCAAAAGTTAAAAAAAAAGGAAGTCTAATCTTCTGCTGTCTTTTTCTGGATCAGACAAAAATAAGATATTTTCCTGGATTAGACAATATTAAGGCGAATGAGAACTCCACTTTTCCAGTGGAGTTGGTTATCCAGATTACAGAAGGGGTTTGGATTTTAGAACTCTGGAAAAAATGAATAAAAAGAGCCCTTCTTCTCTGTTATCCTTCTCTTACCTGACATATTATCATCTGAATGCCACCACTAAGCAGCAGGGCTCTTCTCCCCAGCCTGTCCACAGTGACAATCGATACCACGGTGGAAGCTGCAATAACAGCTCCAATCATTATAGACGAATACAAGGAAGCATTTGCACCAAAGCCCAAACCGCGGAAAAGAACAGGGGCATAGAACAATATGGAATTGATTACAGTCATGATCTGAAACATGGGCATGCAGATGGCCATCACTAGTTGTGGCCGATTCCTCTTCTCAAAAATATTTCTGAATGGATGCTTGTGTGCTTTAGCCGTTTCACTTGCAATCACCATATCTCCGTACTCTCTTTCTACATTCTTGGTGCCCCTGATTTTCTCCAGCACAACATGACCTTCCTCCAGATGGCCTTGTTCTATCAGACTATTGGGGGTCTTAGGAAGGAAGATCCCTCCAACATTCATCAGAAGTGCAGGAGCGGCAGCCAAACCCAAAGTCCAAGATAGACGCCATCCCCATGTTTTCATTTTCTAAGCCCTGTAATTAACCATATTTGTTGCAAATATCCTGAGTGTTGTGAAAAACTGAAACATTATATGAAGTCCTCCGCGGAAAGATTGAGGAGAAATATGATTTGTTCATTGTGAAATTTTGGATGCAAGAATATGATAGTAGGTGCAACTATATACATATAATTCTGACATTTAAAAAAATGAATTTATGCAAAAATTTTGCATTTTCATAGCTGCTTACCATTATGACAAGGAATTTCCAATCTTTTAACATAAGCAAATAAGTCTAAACTTCCACACTGTCAAACTCAAATTCCAACATTATCAAACAATTGAGAGAAGTTCCACCATGCTACATCAATCGGAAGGAATGTCAAGGCCAAGTAATAACATCCTGTCCCTCCAGCACAAACATCCCTAGTGGTATCAGTGGTGTTCCTTGTAAGCCCTCTTTGTCTTGTGGTTGTTATCTATGTGATGTATTACAATCTACTACTAAATTGACACATCCTTGTGGTAATATTTTGTTCCACATTAATACTAGCTCTATTCTTACCATATGTTTGTTTGAATAATCCCACATGGATAACTAGAGTAAGACAAAGGAGGCCTATGAAGCATCACCCACAACAAAAGCCTTGCTAATGCAGAAGTTGGCTTTGGGGTGCAAATCCCTAGACTGATGTCATAGCATCCTCCCTCACTCTAGTACTGACAGCACTATTGATAATGGTGCTATGCCTTGTGGATCCTCTTTGGCTTGTGGCTCTTCTATATGTGATCTATTACAAAATTTACAAGCTATCACTAAAGTGGCATTCCTTTTGGTGGGATTTTGTTCCACATTACTATTACTCTACTGTTGTCATATGCATGGAGATGGGGTTTTTGTATTGTGTATAAACCCCTACATGAATAACCTTGGTGAGACAAAAGATGGTTTGGGAGCTAGCTTTAAGGTGCAAGTCTCTGGGTTTAACGTGATTGAATGCATCTTTGCTCAATCTGGCACTAAAATCACTTGTATCATGCCTTCTGGGCCCTGTCAAGACTGTGGTTGTTATCTGTGTGATGACTAAAGTGGCATAATCCATATGGTGGGATTTTGTTCCAATTTTAAATGTTAACTTACTCATGTACTGTTCATTTTAGTCCTACAAATCCCGATTAACACAAACTTTACTCCTACTAACTTTTAATGCTAACTTTACTCCTACTAACTTTTAATGCTAACTTTACTCCTAACTTTTATTAATTTACTTTGCATATTTATGTTACAGCTCCATTTTACAGTCACACATGGCCACAGCCATTTCCTAACTTGTTATCGTTTCACTTGCCTGCTGTTCATCACTTTGCAGCATAATGCAATATGTTGCCTTCTCTTGATCACTGGTTGCCTAAGTTCTCCTTAGAATCAACCAAATTAGAATGGTCCCAAACAATAATTCTAACCCACGACCAATATAGCTAGTTGAAGTAAAAAAGGTAGAACCATCAACTTTAGACTAACATAACTAAGATGAGTCAAATAGAGAAGAACCACCTTCGTTTGTGCTCACATGCACCATCAGAGCTTCAGTGCATGTCCATGAGCTTTTGCAAACAATTTAGAAGGCTGAGAAACTTATCCGTCATTGAAATGCAGCAGGCGGTGCTACGAACAACAAAAGGAAATAACTTCGATTACACCTCTTTTACAAAAAATAGCAAATGACATTTCCAGCTTCTGTAGAATCACCCAAAACAAAACACCATTTTTGCGGCCTCTGGAAAAATATTTCACATCAGACTTGTAAAACTCGTGAAGCAACAAGAAGAAATATTATTAATTGGGCACATGGAAATGGGATGAAAATTCCTATCATGTTGCAATTGGGAAGCATCAAAAGACACTTGACTAGAAATTATCCATGATATGCATATAACTATAATTTTTATACATCAATATTTCTATTTGGGCACCTGTGGATGTACTCACCCATACAAGGGAAATAAAGAGAAAAAGACCACCTAGCTGGTTGTAAATTCTTCAGTGACCGAAAGGTGAATACAAGATCCTTCCTTTGAGCACATGAGACAACCATCCAGAGATATAACAAAGATTGAAAGAACTCCACTTGGCCAAATACTTCAATGCCTGAAAAATAAGCGTTCAAATAAATAAGGATTTCTTACCCTCCTTGCAAAATAGTATGTACAAAAACCCATTACAGTTGGTGAGATATTTTAGTGCCCTTTCTTTGACAGTCAGTGAGGCTATGATGTTAATCTATGCTACATGTGAAAGATTTCCAAATTTCTAAACTGCAACCTTGCTAAAACTCTTGCAGAAAATAGATCCCCGCTTAATAACACACTATCCATCCTCGTTGTCATAATCATCTTCATCCTGATCAACAATTATATCTGAGTGCACATGAAACTGTATTGAATCTAGGGCTACATTATCTACATCAGAATGAGACCAATTAGGATATTGCTCTTCCTGTTTAATAGGAGGTTTCACAATTGGAACATCACTAAGGAAATTCATTAGCCTCTTTAAAAACATGCACATTTGCAATGTCACTAGGATCGTGTTCCAGTTTGACAGAAGGTTGCATTGGCATGCTTGCAACAGCCCCACTCTCATCCAGCTCCATGTTAAGATCAAAGTCTCTTACCACATGAGTGCTCCCCAAATTCACTGCTACCTTGGTCTCTCTTGTCTCAGTGTTAACATCAGTAAAAATTTCCGAAACTTTCTCCTGTTGCTCACTGTGCTCAGATGACAAATCTAGGTCTTCATCCTCAAACTTCTCAACTGTAATGCCATTTCTCCCACTTGACCCACCTCTTGATCCTCTGCCTCTACCTCTTCTTCCCCGTCCTCGTCCGCTTCCATGGTGTGCACCCTATTTTAGAAAAGGCCAAATAGCTAGCAATTACTGTTTCAAACCCAGAGCAAATTGAGAATTTAGAAGCACAGAAAAGACAAATAGCAACACATATGGATAACTCCATTCCTTGCAAAGAACAACTGTTTTATAAAAACAGTAAGTAGGTCATTACCATCCTGGCCCTCTTAACTTCATCCTCATCACTCTCATTTTCATTTCCTTCATGAGCTTTTCTGAAGCAAATGAAAACGCATAGTCATTACAAGAAAAGGTAAAGTATATCTGATCTCTTGTAATTTTTCAAAATGTGCAAATTTTCCTAGACCTCTTTCCAATCACCAGGAAGAAAATATCTATATTTACCTCCTCCACCCACCATTCCTCTCTTCACCAGTAGCAGCATCTGAACCCCCCATGTCTGGGACCTTGTTCACTATCTCTCGTAAGAAATAAAAAAAAGTGTACCTGTGCACACATTGTTTCCTGCCAACCATTAACAAAAAAGAACAATATTAGTATATATACATAGTATAAACCATATTTTAACAGAATCTGTAGCCAATAGCTTAAAAGGATTTATCAACTTATTTATAGAATGTGACTAGTAAACCACAAAAAGAAGCTATGCACAATCATGGTTTAAGGAAAAATAAAATAGACAGATCCCCGTAGGAATAAAATACAGTGAAGTCTTCTTTGTTTGCCTTGAAAGCAAGGTCGAAAACCTTGCAGACTACTTTCGGCACTTATCAACATAGCAAGACAATATATCAACATGGGGATAAGAAACTTACAAATGTGAAGCACTCACAGTCTTAGCACCCCTCTGAAGAGTTATTTCGTATGTTCGATCATAGAGGTCTTGTAAAAATAGCTCCAAAGATTTTTCTGCAAAAGACAGACAGGTAGATGAAATATATTTAGCATACCACAGAGAAAGCATTCTGACCAATTCAAAATATAATATTAGTCCTGATCAATTCAAAATAAAACAAAAAGAACAGACTCAATAAAGATAACCATTTACAAAACAAAACTTTATAAATATGATAAGAAGCCTTTTTGTGGATGTTATTTAGATGAATCGGGCAACTTTTGATTTCCCTAGCTCTAATATCAAGCCCCTGAATATCAAATATTTATTTTCTACAGCATATCACAATATCTTGAATCTCACACGCATAGCTAACAGTATGTAACTATGGCAAACTGTAAGCGCTGATAGTTAAAACTTAAGATAGATGTAGCATACCTTGCATCATTAGAATATTTGGTAAACTATATCTACCATTTGTTTCTTAAGTTACTAATGCGTGTAAAAATAACTTGGAAATTAATGTCCCCTTGGCCTTGTTCCCAAAATGTCTCCATAGATATGGTAACTTGGATAATCTAGAAATCCTTTTTATTTCTTGTACTCTTTAAATGCTTAGTCTAATATTTGATGAATTGCCTCCAAGTTGCATGTATTTAAAGTTTTAAATCTATTAGTCTTTAGATGATGCAATAATACAATAAACCTTATGCAAACTTGCATACCATACTTTGGCATGTAAAAGAGCATCTAGCAACTGTAGTGTTTCTCTGCTACAGAACAATAAACAAAGCACTAACCAAATATGTCTTTAATTAATGTGGAATAAAACTCTCATCAAGGGATCTGCAACTATCATTTAGTAAGCTTTAATTTAAGAAGGCATCACAAAGACAACCACAAGAAAGAAACCTACAAAGCACAAAGCCATTTCTAAAAAATGTTAATACCAGAACGAGTGAGGATGATATCATGGCAACGCAGGGACTTTCACCCCAAGGATAGCTTCCAAAACGGAAAAGTTTTGGTACATGAATCACCCATATCTTAAATTTTTTGTCAAAGTGGGATTATTAAGCATCAAATTCTTATTTATTTATGGATTTATTGTCAAAGTGGGATTATTAAGCATCACAAATTAAATGACAACAGGTATGGAGCATCAAACTAACAAGATCATAATTGCTAAAACTAATAAGGTGTTTCCAAAGATGAATTTTGAAACATAAATCCCATCACTTCATTATGCATAATACAATACAAGGAAGCAGGTGAGTAATACAGGGCAGGATGGGTTGTTGAAAAATCACTAAAGACATTTTGATGGCATACATGATACAACCAATACAGAATGTGTATTACTCAGAGTGTGTATATCTTGTTGGGAGGATTTCTTCATCGCCATCATGAGAGCGTTACTGCAATCGCAGAATGTGGGGGATCTCGCGAACGTGGCGCAGTTGACTGGACTTAACGCCGTGAAACTGATTGCTTTGATTGTCAAAGCGGCCAGCACTGCGCGAATGCATAAAAAGAACTGTCATCAGTTAGCACAACACCTGAAGCTGATAGGGAACTTTCTAGACCAACTGAAATTAACGGAGGTTAAAAAATATCCTGAAATTAGAGAGCCTCTGGACAAGCTGTAAAATATCCTGAAATTAGAGAGCCTCTGGAGCAAAGCTGGAAAATATCCTGAAATTAGAGAGCCTCTGGAGCAACAGAGGATTGTGGAATTTGAATATATTCCATGTGGAAAACTATTGAGGAGCTGCGTACAAGACTACAGAGTGTAGTCAAGGTCTGAGAAGGAGAACCAGTAGGAAAAATTAAGGATTTTCCCGCTATCAATTGGGCTAAGCTTTTACAAACCCTATTCAAGGCCTTAATACCTAAATCCTGCAAATTGGGTATGGAAGTGGCAACATCCTCCAAAAGAGTACATTTATTGACAAACCCTACAAACCCTAGATTTGAAATTTATTCATGTGGTTGGTCAGGGTTTCTTAACTAGGTTTTTAAGGAATTTGGAGGCAGTGGAGATCTCGGTCCTACAACTGATCCATACATTTAGAAATATTTAAGTGTTTAACGTGTTTGAAAAGCGAGAAACGAGATAACAGAGGAGAGCACCGAACCTGAGCTTTGGATTTTTTTGCCTGAGCACTTCGTTCCAGACTCTGCACATCATGGATGCTGAGAGAAAATGAGAGAAAATCAAAAATCTTGCGGTCGCACTAGCTACGTTAAGATGACGAGGGACAACAGTTACTACGGCTCTTGGCAATCTCCACCCTGCTCTCTAGTTTTTCCCCTTTGGTTATGGGCTCTAACTGGACAATAGTTACTGTGACTAATGGAAATCTTGTTTGGTTATGGGCTCCTGCAATGGAAATCTCCACAATGCTCTCCAGCTTCCCCCTTTGATTATGGCGAAGGGCTCCCGCCATGGCAATCTCCACGATGCTCTCTAGTTTCCCCCTTTGATTAGGGCTTTCGCCAGACAACAGCTTATGGCAATCTCCACGTTGCTCTCCGCTCCTCGTTGTACCCTACTTTAATTAATTGAGCTAGGTAGAAACCAGCTGCTCCCCATCAATCCTGCCAGTAGAAACTGGCTAAGTTCTAGGCTTGGTAGTTGCATTTTCCCAAAGGGATATCAGAAATCAATGTATTGCACAATTATTGAACAAGTCTAATAAAATACATGTAACGACTTGAAATTATTAAAACAAGACAACTTTATTTTCGTGTAAAATATATAAAGTTTCTTATTTAGTGAATTAGAGATTTTTTCATATTGCATTTTTATATTCATTATTATTATGAAAAAGATTAATGTATATTTTAATATTGTGAAAATTTATGTGTAAGAGTGTTATGGTTAGAGGATGTTTTTTTCTTTTTATTTTTATCGTAAGTAAAGTTTAGTGTGACATCAGATCTATAATCATCAATAAAAGAAATATAAGTAATATTGAGAAATCATGTTGGGATGAAGATATTTTTGACAAATGGTGGTGTGCTTATTATTTGGGATCATTTTCATTAATGGTTTTTCTACCGGAATTTTTATTATTATTTTCACCTATGGAATGGTAAGTTTATATTTTAAGCACAAGATAAACTAGATAAAGTGATGAATGACATTGATTTTCATCATTTATAGTTCATGCAGTATATCACAAAAAATGTCATTTTCATAGTTCATGTAATATATCACAAAAAATGTCATTTGCATGTTCACCCACTTTTTTAGTGATTTTGCATAGAAAAACATAAAATATTGACAATTGGTTGCCATAATATATATGTAAAGGATCTATTATATATGTAAATATGTACGTGGTTTTTAAAGACCTAATTATATGGAAGAGCCATTTACCTTCAAGACTAAGATATTTATTGAAGAAAATGTCGATATGGATGCCCATGACTATGGACTACTTCATTTTGTACAAGATGTCATATCTACACTATTGCAAAATTGGGTTTTAATTTAGTTTAGTCTATGTTGGGATACATGGTTCATCATATCATAGGAGAAACTCCTAAGAAAATGAGGGTAGAAGGCAGAGATCTCACACCAAGTCCAAGGTTTGTTAATTTCATGGTCTCTCATTTGGATTCCATTTCCATTCCTCAATTGCATACTCATATTAATAAATTAAAACCACTAAACTAACATGATAATGTATTTTGAATTTACTTACAAAAAAAAAAACTTCTGGTTTGCCCTTTTTTCGTAATGAAAGTAGATTTCTTTCTCTAGACTAGCCTGACTTAACCAAAAAATAAATTTATAATTTCAATGCAAATATGACAATAGCCAACCTCAATTTATTTTTTTCTCTTTATATGGTGTCACTTGTGTAATTTGAATTGATATATTAAATTTATTGGAGTGTCTTTACTAATCCTAATAGGTAGAACTAGTGGATTGCAATTCCAATATGAACAAATATCATTCCACTATGGAGATTTAAATATTTATAAGACATTAGTAAATCTTAGTGTTTGATATGTTTCTCAAGAGAGGAACCTATTGGAAAAAATGGAAAAAAAAAATGCATTGAGTATAAAACAATTTCCGTGCACACCATAGAACTAAACTACTTCAATAATATTTATCCTCATGTCATTGATAAAATTTCCCCTTATTAACTAATTGATATTGTGATTGATAAGTTATTTGATAAATTGGAATATATCATCCACTAATTATACATGCTTTTTATTTCAATGTTTTTAATAATAAAGTGTCAAAGGTTTAGTTAAGATCGAGAGGAAATAAGGATTAAGTCAATCGGTAAATGCTCTTACAAAAGAGTTCATAGAGCTCTCAATACAAAATATTATTAATTATTTTAGGGTTACTAGTTGGTATTTTAGTTTCTAGTTACTATTGTGCTCCATTTGAAGACAAAGAAAGGTAAACCTATGGGGATTGAAAATGTACCAGCCTCCCTTACAACTTTTAATACATTCGTGAGTGAGGGAAAATATTATTTGAAAAATGGAATAAACAATAGTTCATTTACTAAGTAATAGACAAATATTAATAATATATAAGATATATATGATAAATATAATGGAGAAATTTGTAACACCCACTCCCCAACCATTTTATGTACCAACGCATCGAGTGATGGCATGTAACCGCCCCAATTTCCTTGTATCAAATGACATCATAATAAATAGATGCAAAGTTCAGTTGTACAGCTAACATCACTAGCACTCTGCAATCCTGCCTATATGTTCAGCAAAGAGATAACATTACCAAAAAATACCTTATGTAATAGTGTCTAAAAAAACCTTGATAAAATATGTAAACAAGGAAAATTAATGTCACTTATAAATTATAGACCCCACTCGATGTAGATTGTCACCAGCTCAATCCACTAGGACACCCCTTCAAATACAATAGATTTTCGAATCATCGCCAGCCAATATCCTTCAGAAAATCTCATCAAGAACAAAATCGACAAAGATCTTCAATGACAACGCAAACCATTAATGGATTGTCCCTCATATAATTAATGAACAACTTGGAAAATAAATATCCCCCTAGACCAATTAATGACCCTAAGAGACTCCTTTGTGATGAAATTCAAATATGTTGCCCACTCCACCAACCAAAATGAATGCACTTACATAGCAGTAAAGATCCTCGGAAATCCCCCGATCAACCAATGAGGAGCATGAATATCCACAGGAGCAAAGGTTCGAAATAAATACCACATAAAAAAACCAGCTAGTGCATCTCAAATAGACCACAAAGAAGACCAACAAGTAGTAGCTAAGATCCTCGGAAATCCCTCGATCAACCAATCCCAAACCAGAGAAGGAGCAGGAAGATCCACATGAGCAAAGGTTCAGAATAAAGACCACATAAACAACCAACTAGTGTGTTTCAAATAGACCACAGAGTAAACCAATAGCTAGAGTGGAAAACAAATTGTTATTAGTGTACCTTGAAACAAAAAACTAGTAGAGATACTTGAGATCATCCAGAAGCAACATAAAAATTGAATCTAGCTTAGATAATTATGCTTAGACATTTTATACCCAACAAAACCAGCAACTACACCAGCAAAGGCTACATTTAATCCATCTACCTCCACACCTCCAACCAAAATTACTACCCTTGTGAATTTTGTGACTAATTCTTCCATAATCCAATCCTTTATCCTCAGTGTTTTCTTCTCGAAAATGTTGTCTTAGATATTTTGAAGTGGGCCTATTGTCTGCTAATGGATATTCTGTAATTTTCCTCCACCATCCTGGTAGAAATTATGGTGTAGATTTTCAACTACTCGTGAAGTTTTAATCAAAATATCATCAACTACTAATCACTAGTTAAAATAAAATCATCAACATATAAGGAAATAATAAGGTACTTACCATCTACCAAGATGTGATCGAGGTTTGCATCTGCTTCACTTATGGTGAAGCCCAAACCAATGATATAATTATCGATCTTGGTGTACCAAGCACAAGGTACTTGTTTGAGACTGTACAATGCTTGTTTGAGTCTGCACACATGAGACTCCCGATCAAATGTCTCAAGAAATTTTGTTTGCTCGATGTACACCTCCTCCTCAATAACCCCAATGAGAAATTTTGTTTTTACATCTATCACGTGGATCTTCCACCCCATCTACATAGCCAGAGCAAGAATTGATCTAATGGATGAGTACCTTACTATATGAGAAAAGGTCTCCTCATAGTCAATATCCTCAACTCGAGAGTACCCCTTGGCCACAAATATGGCCTTATACTTCTCTATGCTTTTGTCTGCTACTGGCTTCACCTTAAATATCCATCTCGAACCCACTCTTGATTTATATGATGGTATTGGGACCACTTACCAAACGTTGTTCTTTACAATGGATTGTATTCCTCCACCATTGCATCAACCCATATAGGTTGCTCTATTTCTTCCTCGAAATAGGATGGCTTAGTCTCTATAAGCTCAGCCATAAGAGCCATGTAGCCAGTGTACCTCTCAAGTGACCTCGTTTTCCTGCGCAAATTTTAAGGAGCTCCCACATTCTCCCTAGCATCCTGCACAAGTATATCAGCTTCCCTGGTTCTTTTTCTACCTTCTTTGGATGGTTTTTCTTGAGTGAATGTCTCCGCTCTCTGCTCCTCAATATTTTTGTTGCTCCACAACTTCATGAGGCTTCTCCTTTGGAGCTAAAAGCTCCTCTTCTGGTGGGAACTAAAGATCCCTCTCAAGAGAGCACCACATCGTGTTCTCCTCATTAAACTTTACATCCCTTCACACAACTATCATTATGAGGGATGGAAAGTACACACGATAGTTGTGGGGAGTTTCTGTGTAACCCATAAACACAACATATTTGTTTTTTTAGTTCTCCAACCATGGAAGTGTAAGCTCAAATATAGCTCCATGTCTGCAGAGTTCTGCATCAGCAACAGATGGAATTTTTATAATATATCACAAAAAATTTGATTGAAGAGAGGCCTTGGATTGAAAATGAGATTTGTATCATACGATTTCCCTTCTATCTCAAACAAATGGGCACGAAAACTCTACAGTAGGTCATAATTCAACTTTATTTGATCCTAAAAATCTTTACTATGATGGTCCTGCATATTTTATTTGAGCTTGAAGGATCCAATGCCTTCTGAGCGAGGTAACATTATGATTCGTATTTGGTTCATGCTCCTGTCCTGAGTGTCATTATTACAATCGGGGGAATATCCTTGGTTGTGGCCCAGAAGATGCAGAAGTAGCAGTTGCAGGGCTTTTGGATGTTGTTCGCTGTCAGAAGATGTAAATTTGACAATTGAAAAATGAAATATTTTTTGACTTTATGGGGTTGATAGATCGGCTAAGACCTCTAATTTTACATAATTTCCCAGTTGAAATCTTGATGAAATACATATACTGAAATTAATGTGACATTGCACATCACCCTGCAACCTTAACTGGAGAGACTAGTGCTCTAATGGGTGAGACCCATATTCAGATCCTATAAAAAGACATGTTTAAGCATGAGTGAGAATACCAAAAAAATGGCCAATACCCTGTGTTTTAGATGTGGAAAATATCTACAAGGTGTTCAGAACAGAAAATATCAAAAAACAATTGGCAATACCTTGTGTTTTAGATGAAGAAAAGATATATAAGGCCTTTGGAATGAAGCTGTATATTTCTAAACTTCCTAGCAAATCTGTCAAAAGGGTATTATGGTTTAAATATTTTTCCTTTGACAGTGAGTTGTTCTGCATACCCTTTTTCATAGAAAAAAGCACCTGGATACCCTTTTTCCTTTGACAGTGAGTTGTTCTGCATACCCTTTTTCATAGAAAAAAGCACCTGTACCACTGACTCAAATTTCTCTTGTCAAACCCTAAGTTATGTTGGCTCTGAATTTGATTCTGTAGTGCTTGTAAGTCAAGAAAATATTGCCTAAGTACTATTGACTAAAATTTCTCTTTTCTTGTCTAGCTACTGAGCTAAGTTAGGTTGGATCTGAATTTGATTATGTGGTGCTTGTAAGTCAAACTTTCCAGATGTGAGATCGGGTAGTATTATTGGGTCAGAGATGCCCTCTAAGGATTCAATTATTTATGTTAAAAATACAAAACACATTTATGGATGAAAAATCAACAAGAATATTGTGGAAGGAAATGGCTTCTTTGACCGAGGGAGAGCCCATAAGAAGAGTGTCATCCACATATTATTGGTGGGTTGAAGGGGGGTTAGAGGGGTAGAGATTTAAACCAGGTATGCTTCCATAATAATGTGTTTTCCTATAATGGATTTAATAAATTACAAGTAGAGCTTGTTCTAGTTGGAAGATCCATTTACGATTACAAGCATACATAACTTAACTAGTTGATTGAGAGGCAACAAATAAACTTCTTGATCAGGCCGATATGTCAAACAAGTATGGATTTATTATGAAGTGATCATCTGCCATGGTTTAGGTTGTTGTTTGTATGGATGAAATACAAAGATGCTAGGGAGTGTGAGGGCCAAGTGTCAGGGAAACACAAGGGAGCACTAGTTTCAAATGCATGGAAATGGAGTATCAGCCAGTTCCAGGTGTGCTAAGAACGGAGTGACACGGTATTCTAGGAAGTGCCAAGGCATGTTAGAGTGCTAGGGAAGCATACAAAGATGTTCCAAGTGCCAAGGTGTGCCAATGTGTGCTAAGGAGTGTTAGGGAGTGCCAAGAAAACATAACAGAGCACTAGGTCAAAATGCATAAATGAATGAATAAGAGTTTGTGACAGGGAGCGTTAGCGAGTTCTAGGTGTATCGAGGAGGGAGTAACATGGAATGATAGGCAATGTTAAGTCATGTTATATTGTCATGACAACATGCATCCAAGATGTGCCAAGTGCCAAGGTGTACCAACATGCGCTAGGAAGTGTTAGGGACTGTCACGGAAACACAAGGGAGCATTTACGTTGAATTGCCAACATATATGGCTAGGAGCATTTAAAAAATGTAAGGCTAATTTGACTTCATGAAGAAAATAAGCCATGCATATATGGCTAGGTTGAATTGCATCATGTGGAGTTTCCAAGAAGAGGCTCACACGCAAGGTGTGGGAATAAAGGTTTATTTTCTCTAAAATAGTATGATGCATAGAGAGGCTAAAATAAAAAAGTATAAGGTGTATAAAAATAGCAAAAGGCCCTCAAGCAAGGCATCACTTCCTAGGCTAGATTAGAGCTCTACGCATCCTCCAATTTTGAACAAAATACGATGGTGGAATTTCACATAAATTGATGCCCTAACTATCACACCAAGAGGGAACCCTTGATGCTCCTTTGACTTGAGGATTTCTTGAAGGTTTTCACTTTGTAGTTCATCATTCAAAACCTATTATCTTAACTATAAATTATCATTGGATGAGCCTTTACCATGGTATATCTCCCAAACCTTACTCTCTGATAGTATTTCTCTCAAAAAACAATTCATGGAAAGTCACCCTAGATTCTCCCAAAGCTCATACTTTAATTTAATTTTTACTTGCCTCACTTTGAAGCCTAGTATAAACACGTCAATCACAAGAGAGGGATTTTGGAAGTTTTGATCTTAGGCATTCATCATTTTTTAATATTCCTAAACCCGAGGTCATCTTTCCCTCAAGCCTTTCTTGGAGAGTCCCTCTTTTGCTTCTAAAGTAGGGAACCTATTATCTAATCCTCTTCTTTGAATGGGCATTGGAAATCACATTGTGCATCATTATTAGTCTCATCATTCTAGTAATTTCCCTATACCAAGACTCCTTCCATCAGTGAAATGCAAGGGGGCACTAGTTTAAAATGCATGGAAATGAAGTATAAGCCAGTTCCAGGTGTGTAAAGAAGGGAGTGACACAGTATTCTAGGAAGTGCCAAGGCATGTTAGAGTTCTAGGGAAGCATACAAAGTTGTTCCAAGTGCCTAGGTGTGCCAATGTGTGCTAAGGAGTGTTAGGGAGTGCCAGGAAAACATGACAGAGGCGCACTAGGTCAAAATTCATAAATGAATGAATAAGAGTGTGTGACAGGGAGTGTTAGCGAGTTCTAGGTGTCTCGAGGAGGGAGTGACACGGTATGATAGGCAATACTAAGTCATTTTATAGTGTCAGGGTGACATGCATCCAAGATTTTATATATTCACATATGAGATAGTCACAATATGTCAACAAAATCACATACTTATCGAAATCCTCAACCAGCAATATGCTAAATTGCTTCTTAATGTGCTTGCAACTAGGTAGGCATCAAAGACAATCATTGCAATGGGTTAAGGGGATATAAGAGAGAATTATGTAAGGAGTTCCTTCTAGATGGTAAAGGACATTGGTATTACTATTGTTAAAGGGGGTGGCCTACAAGGATACATTGGTAGCTATTGATGCAAGAGCATAATTTCAACAATTTATTTCAAAATTTGTATTTGTCCTCCATAAGGTCTTAGAGATTTTTGGAAGAGGAAGTTGGTTTCCTTGTTGCCCTATAATTTTGTAGAATTTCTAATTTCATATTTGGGATAGGAAATTTTAGTAATTTTAGGCATAAATTAAGATGTTTTTATTTTTTATTTTTAAGGCCTTCCAGTCATTAGGAAAGTTGAGTCTTATGATTATGATTACTTGTGGCATCCTATGTGTTTTTCAAACTCCAATACACCAAGGAAAATATGTGGAGGACATTTGGGAGAAATGTAGTTGTCCATGAAATGTAGATCGGATTTGGGGAACTTGTAGCTCTTTTCCTTGGACCCTACTAGTTCTTAGAGGTTGTATTTGGAGCGGTTAGTAGGAAAAAACATAATATGCCTAAGAATATTAGTGTTGGAGCAGTTATGGTTAAAACACGAGATTCAAAGTTCAAATCCCCTCGAGTTGCCAACCTAAAAATAATATTTTTTTATCTATTTTTTTATTAAATTTTTAGAATGTGGTTTAATGAAAAAAGAAAAATATAATATAAAAGAAATAAATATGACATGATTAAATTTCATGTGGTTTGAATATCGATTTTCAAAAATAAAAATATAATTTTATCCACTATCCACTCATGATATTTCAATGCAAATTTCCCAATGCTAATGATTTTGTCTTAATTGCTAACTATCTTAAATGGGTTTTGTCTTAATTGTCATTGTCTTAAGTGTCCATTGTCTTAAATATAAAGTTTTGTCTTAAATATTTTTGTCTGAAAGTGCTTTTGTCTTAAATCTAAAATTTTGGGGCATGAATCCATTAAGGACTCACGTAGCTGTTGCAGAGCTATTTCCATTTCTTCTCTGTGACAGCTACGTGAGGGTGCCGAGCTATGATACCAGGGAGGGTGGTCACAAGAACGAGAGAACCCACTACTCCTTGTCTGTCTTATTATTATTTTCTTGCAAGATAATGTGATATACACACACATTAGAGTGTGAGAGAGAGAGGATGCCAATGCTTGCTGGAGCTTGCAGCCAAGGGTGAGTGAAGGTGCCGAGAAGCAAGCTCACCATCAGAGTCCTCAAGCACTGTGAGAAGACCAATGCATTGGCAGACAATGTCCTTTGGGGAGTGACCTATACTAAAAAAACCCATTTCTATGATACCAGGGATGGTTGTCACAAGAATGAGAGAACCCATTGCTCCTAACATCAGAGACTGAAGGGAGAAATCACCTGGTACAAACCATGCTTGCTCCAATGGACCTACTGGATGGTATTTGGGAGGGGGGAACCCAACTCTTGTAGAACCTGGCACTTGTTTGTCTGCTAGTATGTTACTTCTGTATTTTACCATCTACAAAAAAAAATCTATATTTTAACCTTTTCAATTTTGGTATTTGGTATTAACATTTGATTGTGGAGCAGATCAGGGAGCAATTGTACTATGAACATAAAGCAATATTTCGAGGAAGATAAAATTCCAATGGATGCAACTAGGCATAATGGGAAGCAAAACAGTGCCAAAGAGGCAAGCCACAAAACATTACAGGACATTGAGCAAGATTGGAAGCAAAATGGAGTCAATGGTTTGACAAAATACATCAAGCAGGAAGCATCTTGAGCAGAAGAAAATGAGAAAGAGTAACAGCATAAAGATGCAATAGGTAAAAGCACAGGGGAATTTAGCAGAAGATGAAGCAACTTTACCCCTACAAAATATTGAGAAATATTATTTGTTCATTGTGCAATTTTGGATGCAAGAATATGATAGTATGTGCAACTATATACATATAATTCTGCCCTTTGAAAAAATGAATTTATGCAAAAATTTGCATTTTCGTACCTGCCTATCATTATAACAAGGAATTTCCAATCTTTACTGTGCAATTTTAGATGCAAGAATATGATAGTATGTGCAACTATATAAATATAATTCTGCCCTTTAAAAAAATGAATTTATGCAAAAAAATTGCATTTTTGTACCTGCCTATCATTATAACAAGGAATTTCCAATCTTTTAATACAAGCAATTAAGTCCAAACTTCCACACTGTCAAACTCAAATTCCAACATTATAAAACAATTGAGAGAAGTTCCAAACTTCCACCATGCTACAACAATCGGAAGGAATGTCAAGGCCATGTAATAGCATCCTATCCCTCCAGCACAAACATCCCTAGTGGTATCAATGGTGTTCCTTGTAAGCCCTGTTTGTCTTGTGGTTGTTATCTGTGATGTATTATGATCCACTACTAAATTTACATATCCCTGTCGTAAGATTTTGTTCCACATTAATACTAGCTCTATTCTTACCATATGTTTGTTTGAATAATCCCACATGGACAAGTAGTTAAGACAAAGGAGGCCTATGATGCATCACCCACAACAAAAGCCTTCCTAATGCAGAATTTGGCTTTGGGGTGCAAGTCCCCAGGTTGATGT